>CAWTZC010002007.1:0-38405 GCA_963919715.1 Microtus obscurus | reverse complement strand
TGAAACCGGTCTGGTCCTGGGCTTTTTTTGGTAGGGAGGTTTTTGATAACAGCTTCTAATTCTTCGCGACCAACAGGTCTATTTAGATTGTTCACCTGGTCCTGACTTAACTTTGGTATATGGTATTTATTTAAAAAAGTGTCCGTTTCTTTTACATTTTCCAGTTTTGTGGCATACAGGCTTTTGTAGTAAGATCTAATGATTCTCTGAATTTCCTCTCTGTCTGTGGTTATGTCCCCCTTTTCATTTCTGATTTTATTAATTTGCAAATTCTCTCTCCGCCGTTTTGATTAGTTTGGATAGGGGTTTATCAAATCTTGTTGATTTTTTCCAGGAACCAGCTTTTGTTTCATTGATTCTTTGGATTGTTTTCTGTGTTTCTATTTTGTTGATTTCAGCCCCTCAGTTTGACTATTTCCAGTCTTCTACTCCTCCTAGGTGAGTCTGCTTCTTTTTATTCTAGAGCTTTCAGGTGGGCTGTTAAGTTTCCAATGTATGCTTTCTCTGTTTTCTTTAAGGTGGGCACTAAGGGCTATGAACTTTCCCCTTAGGACTGCTTTCAAAGTGTCCCATAAGTTTGAGTAATGTTGTTTCTTTATTTTCATTGAATTCAAGGAAGACTTTAATTTCTTTCTTTATTTCTTCTTCGATCCAGGTGTGGGTCAATAGTTGACTGTACAGTTTCCATGAGTTTGTAGGCTTTCTGGGGGTAGCATTGTTGTTGAATTCTAACTTTAGTCCATGGTGATCTGATATGACACAGGTGGTTATGGATATTTTTTTGTAACTGTGGAAGTTTCCTTTGTTTCCGAGTATGTGGTCAATTTTTTAGAAGGTTCCATGAGCTGCAGAGAAGAAGGTATATTCTTTCCTATTTGGGTGGAATGTTCTATAGATGTCTGTTAAGTCCATTTGATTCAATACCTCCATTAATTCTCTTATTTCTCTGTTAGGTTTCTGTCTGATTGACCTGTCCATTGGTGAAAGAGGAGTGTTGAGATCTCCTACTATTAGTGTGTTGGGTTTGATGGCAGCCTTGAGTTTTAGTAATGTTTCTTTTACATATGTGGGTGCTTTTATATTAGGGGCATAGATATTCAGGGATTGAGACCTCATCCTGATCAATTGTTCCTGTTATGAGTATAAAATGTCCCTCTCCATCTCTTCTGGTTGATTTAAGTTTGAAGTCAACTTTGTTGAAATTAGTATGGCCACACCTGCTTGTTTCTTAGGTCCATTTGCTTGATAAACATTTTCCCATCCCTTTACTCTAAGTAGGTGCCTGTCTTTGTGGTTGAGGTGTGTTTCTTGTAAACAGCAGAATGTTGGATCCTGTTTTTGCGTATCCAATCTCTTAGCCTGTGCCTTTTTATAGGTGAGTTGAGTCCATTGACATTAAGGGATATTAATGACCAGTGGTTGTTAACTCCGGTCCTTTTTTAGTCGTAGAGTTTGTGTGTTTGCCTTCTTTTAGTTGCGCGGGTGAAGGGTATCTAGATGTTTGAAATATTGTGGTCATTGTTGGTCTCCTTGGTTTGTGATTTTCCTTCTATTACTTTCTGTAAGGCTGGATTTGTGGCTATGTATTGTTTAAATTTGTTTTTATCCTGGAAAATTTTGTTTTCTCCATTTATAGTGAACGAAAGCTTGGCTGGGTATAGTAGTCTGGGCTTGCATCCATGTTCTCTTAGCTTCTGCAGTACATCTATCCAGGACCTTCTGGCTTTCATGTTTTCCATAGAGTAATCAGGTGTCAGTCTGATAGGTTTACCTTTATAAGTAACTTGGCCTTTTTCCTTTGCCGCTCTTAATATTCTTTCTTTATTCTGGATGTTTTGTGTTCTGATTATTATATGGCGAGGAGATGCTTTTTTTGGTCCACTCTATTCTGTGTTCTGTATGCTTCTTGAACCTTCAAAGGAATATCTTTCTTTAGGCTGGGAAAGTTTTCTTCTATAATTTTATTAAATATATTTTCTGAACCATTGGAGAGCTGTACTTCTTCTCCTTCTTCTATCCCAATTATTCTTAGGTTTGGTCTTTTTATTGTGTCCCATATTTCCTGGATGTTTTTGTGATGAGAAATTGTTGGTTTGCTGCTGTTTTCTTTGATCAGTGTGTTAATTTTCTCTATGGTATCTTCAGTGTCTGACAATCTTTCCCCTATCTCTTGTAATCTGTTGGCAGTACTTGTCTCTGTAGTTCCTGTTCATTTACCCAGATTTTTCCATCTCCAACCTTCCCCTCGGTTTGTGGCTTTTTTTCTTCATTACTTCCATTTCATTCTTCAGGTCTTGAACCACTTCCCTTACCTGTTTGATTGCTTTTTCTTGTTTCCTCTTGGTTTTATTGGGTATCTTTGAGCCGATTTATTCATTTCCCTCTACCTTTTTGTTTGTAATCTCTAATTGTTTATGGCAGTTTTTCACCTCCTGTTTAAGGTCTTCTATTATTTTCAAATAATTCACTTTTGCGTCGATTTCTTCTAATTCTTCTGGAGTAGGGTGTACAATTCTTCTTGTTTCTGGGATCCCTGGGTTCTGGTGATGTCATGTTGCCTTTCAGGTTGTTGGAGAATTCTTGCATTGGTGTCTTCCCATCTCCTCCTTCAAATGAAGCCAAGAGGTCCTGGTTTCTTGGTCCAGTCTTTGCTGTGACTGAATCTCTGGATGTATCTCTTCAGTGTAGAAGGGCAGGGACCATCTTGCTGAGCTTGAACTCCCTCAGTACCCAAAACATGGACGACCATCCAGATGGAACTCCTCAGCACCACCCCCAGCGATGTCCCTCCTGGTACCTGGATCTGCTCTCCCTGCTGCTTGGGTGTCTCACGAACTAAGGGCCGAGATCCTTGCTGCCACAGGCAGGCCACCTAGACAAGGGAGCTACTACCCTCCTGGGTGCCCTCCCAATTCGGACCCTGTCCCAGCGCCCAAACAGGCTGAGCTGGGAGATGTTGTGTAGTTCAAAGAGGGGAGAGTGTCAGTCGGAGTAGGGGAGGGCCGTGGATGCGAGCTGGGTGGGATGACCTAATACCTATACTCCTTAAGGTATTTCACAATATAGAAACAGAAGAGTCATTGCCAAATTCCTTTTATGAAGCTACAGTCACTCTGATACCAAAGCCACACAAAGACTCAACCAAGAAAGAGAATTACAGGCCAATCTCACTCATGAACATCGACGCAAAAATCCTCAACAAAATACTTGGCAAACCGTATCCAAGAACACATTAGAAAAATTATCCATTATGATCAAGTAGGCTTCATCCCAGAGATGCAAGGCTGGTTCAACTTATCGAAAATCTATCAATGTAATCCATCATATAAATAAACTGGAAAGAAAAAAACCATATGATCATTTCATTAGATGCTGAAAAAAGCTTTTGACAAAATTCAACATCCCTTTATGATAAAAAGTCTTGGAGAGATTAGGGATACAAGGGTCATACCTAAATATAATAAAAGCTATTTACAGCAAACCGACAGCTAACATCAAACTAAAGAGAGAGAAACTCAAAGCCATCCCACTTAAATCAGGAACACGACAAGGCTGTCCACACTCTCTCCATACCTCTTCAATATAGTACTTGATGTTTTAGCAATAGCAATAAGACAACATAAGGGGATCAAGGGATTCGAATTGGAAAGGGAAGAAGTTAAACTTTCGTTATTGTGCAGATGATAAGTGATAGTGTACATAAGTCGACCCCAAAAAACTCCACAAAGAACTTCTACAGCTGATAAAACACCTTTAGTAATGTGGCAGGATACAAGATCAACTCCAAAAAATCAGTCGCCTCCTGATACACAATGGACATGGAAGCGGAGAGGGGAAATCAGAGAAGCATCACCTTTCACGATAGCCACAAACAGCATAAAATATCTCGGGGTAACTCTAACCAAAGAAGTGAAGGATCTATTTGACAAGAACTTTAAGGGCATTGAAGAAAGAAATTGAAGAGGATACCAGAAAATGGAAGGATCTCCCCTTGCTCGTGGATTGGGAGGATCAACATAGTAAAAATGGCAATCCTACCAAAGGCAATTTACAGATTCAATGCAATCCCCATCAATACCCCCATTAAAAATCTTCACTGATCTTGAGAGGACAATAATCAACTTTTTATATGGAATAACAAAAAACCCAGGATAAGCCAAAACAATCTTGTACAATAAAGGTACTTCTGGAGGCATTACCATCCCTGACTTTAAACTCTACTACAGAGCTACAGTAATGAAAACAGTGTGGTATTGGCATAAAAATAGAGAAGTTGACCAATGGAATCATGTGAAGACCCGGATCTTAACCCACAAACCTATGAACACCTCATTTTTCGATAAAGGTGCTAAAAGTATACAATGGAAGAAAGAAAGCATCTTCAACAAATGGTGCTGGCACAACTGGATGTCAACCTGTGGAAGAATGAAAATAGACCCATACCTATCACCATGCACAAAAACTCAAGTCCAAATGGATCAAAGACCTCAATATCAATCTGAACACACTGAACCTGATAGAAGAGAAAGTGGGAAGTACCCTACAACAGATTGGCACAGGCAATCGCTCCCTGGTATAAACCCCCAGCAGCACAGTCATTAAGGGCAACATTGAATAAATGGGACCTACTGAAACTGAGAAGCTTCTGTAAAGCAAAAGACACTGTAACTAAGACAAAAAGGCAACCCACTGACCGGGAGAAGGTTTTCACCAACCCACGCAACGACAAAGGGTCTGATCTCCAAAATATATAAAGAACTCAAGAAACTAGACTTTAAAATGCTAATTAACCCAATTAAAAAATGGGGCACTGATCTGAAGAGAGAATTCTCAACAGAAGAAGTTCAAATGGCCAAAAGGCACTTAAGGTCATGCTCAGCCTCCTTAGCGATCAGGGAAATGCAAAATCAAAACAACATTGAGATATCATCTTATACCTGTCAGAATGGCTAAAATCAAAAACACCAATGATAGCCTTTGCTGGAGAGGCTGTGGGAGAGAGGGGTACCCCTCATCCATTGCTAGTGGGAATGCAAACTTGTGCAACCACTTTGGAAAGCAGTGTGGCGGTTTCTCAGGAAATTTGGGATCAACCTACCCATGGACCCAGCAATGCCACTCTTGGGAATATACCCACGAGATGCCCGATCATATGACAAGGGACATTTGTTCAACTATGTTCATAGCAGCATTATTTGTAATAGCCAGATCCTGGAAACAACCTAGATGCCCTTCGATGGAAGAATGGATGAAGAAAGTGTGGAATATATACACATTAGAATACTACTCAGCGGTAAAAAACAATGACTTCGCGAATTTTGCATGCAAATGGATGGAAATAGAAAACACTATCCTGAGTGAGGTAACCCAGACCCAAAAGGATGAACATGGGATGTACTCACTCATAATTGGGTTTCTAGAGATAAATAAAGGTCAGTGAGTCTATAATATGATATCCTAAAGAAACTAAATAAGAAAGTGAACCCAAAGAAAAACATATAGCTATCCTCCTGGTTATGGGAAGTAGACTAGATTGCCGGGCAAATAATTGGGATCTTGGGGTGTGGTGGGAGGGGGGTAAGGGGAGAAGGGGGAGAGAAATGTGAGAAGGAGAGGGTGGGGGATCTTGGGGAAAACGGGATGATTGGGATAAAGGGGAAGGTTGGTTAGGGGAACAGAGAAGCACATATCTTAATTAAGGGAGCCATCTTAGGGTTGGCAAGAGACTTGGATCTAGAGGGGCTCCCAGGTGCCCAGAGCGATGTCCCCCAGTTAGTTCCTGGGGGCAGCTGAGGATAGGAAACCTGAAATGGCCCTATCCTATAGCCATACTGATGAATATCTTGCATATCACCATAGAAACTTCATCTGGCGATGGATGGAGATAGAGTCTGGAGACCCACACTGGAGCACTGGATTGAGCTCCCAATGTCCCAATGAGGAGCAGAAGGAGGGAGAATATGAACAAAGAAGTCAGGACCACAAGGGGTGCGCCCACCCATGGAGACAGTGGGGCTGATTCTTTGGGAGCTCACCAAGGCCAGCTGGACTGTGACTGAAAAAAAGCATGGGATAAAACCGGACTCTCCGAATTTGGCGGACAATGAGGGCTGCCGAGAAGCCAAGGACCATGGCACCGGGTTTTGATCCTACTTCATGTTCTGGCTTTGTGGGAGCCTACCCAGTTTGGATGTTCACCTTCCTAGACCAGGATTGATGGGGGAGGACTTTGGACTTTCCACAGGGCAGGGGAAACCTGACTGCTCTGCAGGCTAGGAGAGGGAGGGGGAGGATTGGGGGTAGGGGAGGAGGAGAGGGAGGAGTGAGAGGGAAATGGGAGGCGGGGAGGAGGCAGAAATTTCTTTTTTTTTTCTTTTCTTCTTTCCAATAAAAAAATGAAAAAAAAAAAAAAAGGAGACAGAACAGCATGGAAGAAATGCCCTCTGTAGGAATATTTTGTAACAAAGAAACGTAAGGTCATGATAAAGAAAAGGTGAAAATAGCACTCTGTAAAATATTAGTTAGGAACATATGCATGTATCAAGAAGAAAATGGAACAGCTCTCCCTCAGGTCCTGATTTTCTCAATATTGTAACGGAGAGGTGTCATCTTAGGAATGATCTATCAGTAAGGCTCTTTCAGGTAAACTGCAAGGAACAGAAGCCTCTGAATTTTTATGCATACCACAAGATAAAGTAGGGACCATTCTAAGAATTATGCTAGGCGCAGGATTCTGTAAATAACATATTCATATATGTGTTGACACAGGTCTATTTGATAGGAAAGATGGGCATTGCTGCATACAAAAAGAAAGGCTGTATCAATTAAGAACTGTAGTGGGCTTCTGGATGAAGAAGGAGAACTTGGAATACTATGAAAAAACAAACAAACAGATGTGCATAGTCGAACCAAAAAAATCACTCAGTATCTTGTATCTTGGCAGCCAAGATTGCTTTGAACTTCTCTCTGTACTCCAGAGGACCAGAGGCAATTGGTGAAAATGCAACCAGATCACACCTAGGAGTGGTTTGGTAATAATTTAAGGTGGGGACACATCCAATTTGTTGATCCATGGATTCAATTAGACAAAATGTTTTGAGAATTTTCCTAGAAATGTCTGTACAAATCAGCTTAAAAACAAACAAAAATTGCTGCAATCTCAAAGATATTAATAAAATCTGAAAGGAAAGCTGCCTAGGGAATCAGCCTGATAGCAGTGTTTTCCTGATAGCCAGCACCTGGAAACAACCTAAATGCCCCTCAACCAAGAATGGATAAGGAAAACGTGGTACATTTACACAGCAGAAAATAATGACAGCTTGAATTTTGCAGGAAAATAGACGAAGCTAGAAAACATTATTTTTGAGTGAGGTATCCCAGACATAGAAAGACAATTATCACATGTACTCAATCATAAGTGGTTTTTAAACATAAAACAAAGAAAACCAGCTTACAAATAATAGTCCCAGAGAACTTAGACAACAATGAGGACACTAAGAAACTTACATAGAACTAATCTAAATGGGAAGTAGAAAAAGACAAGATCTCCTGAGTAAATTGGGAGCATAGGGACCTTGAGGTGGGGGTTGAATGGGGGAGGGGAGAGATAGGGAGGGGAGCAGAGAAAAATGTGGAGCTCAATAAACCAATAAATTTTTTTTTAAAAAGCTAAAAAAAAGTTTGTCATTGATCTTACCTGATTTATATGCTCTCTGGTTGAATTTTTTGTAAACCTATCTTATATCCTAAGCAGTCTTGGTATTTTTTCAAGAGCAATTTGTTTTTACCAACAAGGCAAACTTTTCTTTACCCCATCAAACACTTTTTTCTTAGAAATCTGCATTTGAATCAGCTAATAAGAACATGAGACATTTATAATTATGAAAACTTGGCCTTAGGGTAGGTATTTTTCTAACTAGCTCATATAACTTTATTAACATGTTTCTTTTAATCTATGTTTTATCACATGGCTCAATCTTTCTTCCATCTTTCACCTCCTTTTGCCTCTTCATGTCTCAATTTCTACTCTGCCTTTCTTCTTCCTAGAATTCTTTCTCTGCCTGGAAGTCCCACTTGTACATCCTGCCTGGCTATTGGCCATTTAACTTTGTATTATACTAGTCACAGTAATACATCTTAACACAGTGTACAAATATCTCACAACATAACAGTTCTTTAAAAAAATTCCGATTTATTACTTTAGTGTTTGATCCCTTTCTTTCTTCTTTTTAGAGAGTTGAAATACTTTTCCATTTTTTCTACATTTCAACATAAGAATGAAGGTAATATTAGTTTCTCATTTAAATGAATAACTTTTTTTGAATATTAACATATACATGAATGATAACTCACAGAATGACATATTGTTTGTTGTAAATATTAGAGAAAAGCATAAAATATAAATATACTAATGTGCTTCATTTAATTTAGGTTTCAATGCATATTCATCTGGTGATTTTTTTCATAATTTTAAACACAAGTTAATAATGATTCACAAACATAGAGGATGAAGAACATGAGAGATTCAGTATATATGTTTGTGAAGGAAAAAATCTGAACAATATTAAATTCTAAAGAGAAAAATGGATGAGAGCATGTATTTCAAGGAGGCTAATGACAAATACAAATATTCATTCCTGTTTTCTTTACTATTAATATTACACGACTCTTTTAACTTCAGAGTGAAATAAATATCTTTGCCAATATCTGACTGAGGAAGAAGTAATTTAGTGATCAAAACCAGAAAAAATACATTATTTTATCCTTATTTTCGCTGACAGTAAAAATGGAGCCACATACTTATTTCGTTATAACTCTGTCTCCAATCGTTGTATTATATTGTGTCATGAAATCTCCAAGAATGACAGTCCTCCTGCTGTCTACATTATGATCAAGAATTTCATCTATGGCTATGGCTATATAATTTTGTGGAATTTCCATGTCCAATTTACAAATAGAAGAAATCTGCTTGAATGCTTTCTTCAATTGAAGTAGCTACTGTCAGAATTGACAGCTTATTTTGCTAATTGTGGCTGCCAGCCTCCCTGTAATACAAATGTTCACCTCCAGGAACATTAAAAGGACCATTAGTAAAATTCCCAACAAGCTGAGTTTGGGGGATGTCTTTCATTTTGTTACAAAATGCAGTAGGATTAAACTGTCACAAAGATTATTTTTATCCAAGTAACTTGGTAGCAAGAAAACACTTTGCTTTAAAACACACACACACACACACACACACCTGAGGTACTAATGATATAAAATGCATGAAATTGTCTTAAGGGAATATTGTAACTCTTTGTGTTATATACTAAAATCTACCTGGTTATCTGCATTGACTGTATTTTTGCTTCTTTGTGTATCTTTCGCAACAATATCCACCAGTAAATTAAGAGCATATAATGAGAGTCATATATACAGTTCTAACTTAAAATCCAAATTAAATGTCAGTGTTTACATTAAAGTAAATCCAGATAGGGTGTTGGTAGTTTTAGCACACCCTCATTTGATGAAAGAAAAACATGGATAAGTTTTGATTTAGTAAAAATATCACTAAAATTCCAGTGTCACATAAGAAATCTACAAAGTTGAACAAATTAATTAATTAGGAATTTTTCTTATGTAAATATACTTACATATTTTAAGCACATAATTTCTAACTAAGTAAACAGGTACTTGAAAAAATTATAGTTCTATACACTTTGTTCAGAATGATATCTATATATTAGAAACTATAAATTTGTAAAATTATCAGTTTCATTAAAACAAATATTCTTTGAGCATAATAAAAAGAAAAACAAATTATTCAAAAATGTTTATTGATATTTGAAACATTAGATCAGCTTTAGAAAAAGTGAACATTAATTTTTTGTGACTATTTTTAAAATTAATATAAACTCTTAGATGCCATAAAACAAAGCTACAACCTGGACAGTGATGGCATGTGCCTTAATCCCAGCACTTGGGAGGCAAAGGCAGGCAGAGCTCTGTGGGTCTGAGGCCTGCCTGGTCTATAAAGTGAATTCCAGAACAGCCAGAACCTTTACACTGAGAAAGTCAGGAGAAGCCATGGAACCACTGGAGACAGACATGCTCGAACCTTGCCTGCAGTTCTCCAGCCTTGTGGTAAAATATAAAATAATGGAAATGGGTTAAATTAAGATGTAAAAGCTAACCAATAAGAAGTTAGAGCTAATAGGCCAAGCTGTGATTTAATTAGTACAGTTTCTGGGTGGTTATTTTGGGAAGTCTGGGGGGGCCAGGAAAGGAACAAGCCACCTCCTACAACATGGAAGGAAAAAAGACATATAATGCAAAGACACATTTACAAACCTTGTGTCTGGATGAGGATTATGGGAGGTTAATTTTCTGGAACACAGGTTATTTTCTGGAACATCAGTGGTGACCTCAACAATGAGAGTTAGACCACTTACCCCAGAAAGACATTCACTATCAATAGTCACCCAGGGAGATGGTGTCTTCCCTACTTTAATGAAAAAAGTTCAAGAGGCCCAAACCCATACAGGTGTAACTGCACCAAAGTTAATTCATGAGTATATCTGCCATGCCATCTTCAGAAAACATTCTTGCCCAGCACGCCTTCCCAACAACTGGCAATTATGATTTTGCCCTCACTTTCATGATGCATTCTGAGACATTGTTGGGGAAATTCACTTATAGGTGAATTTATTATTTAATCTTTTTTTGGGGGGGGCTTGTTCTGACACACTGGTTTGAAGTAACTTCAACAGTGAAAAAGGGTTTTCTCTTTCTTTGCATCCTTGCCAGCATTCGTTGTCATAATCTTAGCCATTCAAAGTATGGTGAGATGGAATCTCAAAGATGATTTTCTCTGCTTTACTCTAACTACTGATGTTGAACATTTTCTAATCCATTTCTTGTGTATTTGTATTTCTTCTTTAGTAACTCTCTACTCAATTCTACCCCCTACTCCCCACACACACCATTTTTAGAAATAACAAGTATTATTTCACTCCAATGGTTCAATGAGGTATGGGTATAGAAAAATCCTTAAATTCATCTTTTCAATGTTTTAAATTTTAAGTAAGATATGATTACATATTACCTTCAATTTCCAGTCGTTCATCAAACCTCTCCAGTTTTAATCCTCTTACTCCCTCTCAAATTCCATGTCTCTTTCACACACATGCACACATGCACAAACACACAAAACACACACACAGAGACAGAGAGACAGAGACAGACAGACAAACAGACAGACAGGCAGGCAAGCAGGCAGGCAGAAACATTCTGTGTATGTGTGTGTAAAATCTAAAAATACAGCATTCTAGGTTCAATTAATGTTGTCAACTAGGCACCGATTCCATCCCCACTCCATCCAAGGCTAAATACTAACACAGACTTGTGCTTCACAGTGCAATCAAATATCCTGAAGCATGTCTTCATCTGTTTTTTTCATATCACAAATGAGTCTCGATTGATAGTTCAAGGATCTTATTTACTATGTCCCATTCTCATTTCTTTTGTTTGTTAGTTTTGTTTACAAATATCTAAAATAACAGTGAACACTAAACATAAATTTCTGAATATTACTGATCTGTAGAATATCATTGTAATAATTATAAGCAAATATTTAAATTGACAAAAAATAAATTTTAACATCCATAGACATCAAGAGCAGAGTTTAGTCTTAGGCTATATAAAATTTTTATTAAGAACTTTCAGTTTCCCCCAGTCTATCAAAGAAGCCTGAAAGTATCCCATAGTTTCTTTCTTACATTTGCTGTAAAATAAACTTCAAATGGTTTGCTTCCCCATTCATATATATATATATATATATATATATATATATATATATATATATATATATAAAGCTCAAAAATATAACCTTTTTTACTATACCTATTTTGTGGAATCATTCAAAATGTTTTACTGTACTTCTTTATTAACGTCTCATAATAATCAAGAAAAATTGTAGCATTTGACTTTTCTCTTTAATGCATAAAAATTAAAGAGAAAAATCAGTGATAAAAAAGAAAAACCTTTATTAGGTTATGCTAGCAATAAGACAAGACCTTTAATCTCCATATCAATAATCTTTAGAAGTTTATATTGCCTTCCTACCTACTAATTACTCAAGTATATCATGTACAACCTTTCTTCCTGATTGCAGAAAACACATTGCCTTCTTGTAAATAAGACAATACAGATTGTCTCAGTGGGTGGATCTCAGGCCAAAGAAAGTAAAACAAAATAAAAGGCAAATTGATTTTTAAACGATTTAACTGAACGCCTAGCAGACGAGGACACAGCCCCACATTTTTTCCTCCTATTTGTCAGTGTCGCATTGATTATAATGTCCTTGGCGATAGAGGTCATGTTAATTTTATCACATCCAAGGATGCTAGGTGAAATCTCTGGCATGTGTGCAGGCGGGAAGCTCGTTTGTCACATCGTTACTTTCTGTCACTGTTGAAGGTAGGTGTCTTTTTGAAGAATATGCCACAGCTAGAGGGTCATGTCATTTGCATAACACTTTGAAAGCTGTCTTTCCATAGAGAAAGAGTGGGATGCTGCTTCATTTTCTGTTTACAGAAAGCATGTAGGGGACAGCTGTCAGGAGCGGATGCTGTCTCTCTTCTACATGGGTAGCAATGAGGGGGGGAAAAGTGCTTAAAAACATAGTAATAAATTGTAACTAAAATTTCTATTTAATAAACTGCATGTTAATTCCACCGCTCAGAATGAAGCCGTTCTGGTCTGCTGTGAGCTGATATTTTTTCCTTTAACAAGTCAAAGGATCACTATAAATGGAAGTGATTTACAGAAGCTTCTAATGCACTTGGTTGATAACCAAATAATTTCCTTCCTGTAGAAAATTATAGGAAGTAAGATACAGCTACACTTTTTGAAGCTAGTACAGATAATTTTACTAAGTATTCGAGGAATGTTTCAGAAATAATGTAAAGATAATCATCTTTATTGAACCCCAAATTATGTCATGAATATTTTAATGTTTCAAAATTTAAACATATTAAATAAGGTGTGCAAACTTCATTCGAATTTAATTGTACTGAATATAATAAATTAAGAGTTTGAATAATTATATATTTCTCTAAAAGGAAGCAATTGATAAATGCAAATAAATTAATGTCATAAATAATGTAACAGTGAAACAATGAAATGAAGTCAGATCTATAATGACAAATATCATTTTTCTTCTTTTATTTTCTTTATTTTAAGATAAATAATAAACAAAATAATTGATTTGCAATTGTACAAAAATTAATGTACTCAAGTTCTTTTAATTAGTAAGAAGAGATAAATAAATGATAAGGAATCAAAACATGTAATCAAATCAGATCTTAATGAAAAGGTATTCCTTATTTATTTAGAGGATAAAATGATGACTTTAATATTTTCTTAACAAATGTTAGGAATATATCTTATACATCTATATAAATCTAAAAAGCCCCTGGGTCTGCTTTTACCATTATTAGGTAGCAAAGAAATCATTGTATACTATCATTCTGAATGAGTGAAACTTCAGATCCCTCTCCTATGGAACATATCCTTTCCAGAATGAACCCTAATAAAGAAAGCTTGATAATACCACAAGAAAGATTTCATAGAGAAATCATGTGTGGAAAAATTGAGGTAGTATCCCCTTTCCTAGACTTCCAGACATTGACACCAATGTGCCAGAGGTGAGCTAAACGTCTTTGAAACTTCTAGCCAAGCTAATCTGCCAGAGAAATGATATCAAGACAGCTCATTGAAACAAGGAACATATGAAGCAGAACACCAACCAAGCTCTTTAAGAATCTTGGATGCATAAATCACACATATAGGATAACTCTTATATTAAGAATCAAATTTTGAGTTTGTACCCTACCAGAAATATATAACTGAAACAAAGTATGTGCGTGTGTGTGTGTCAATTTTTTATCATTTTTTTGTATGGAAACCAAGACTAGGTGTATGTTAGAGAAGATGATACCAACTGTGCATAAATTTATTCTAATTTAAATGCACTGATAATTTTGATGTGACTTTTAATCATAACTTATCTAACAACAAGACATAAAACATATAAAAATAATGTGCTCACCATATTACCCATGATGCCTAGTTTTAAAAAAGGATGTTATACTACAAATATAAATACAAGGCAAAACAGGAGTGTGTCTGTCAGAGACATGGATGTTTAAAAACAGCTCAGTTAACATTGTTGATGTTAACTATCAGAATATGTGCACAAAACAACTAAATGTATTTATACAGTGTAGCTATATGAATCCATTAACAATGATCTGATTTTTGGCTTTTGTTCCTTTTTTCTTGATTTTTCTAATTCATGCTCATATATCTTTTATTTTTAGTGGAAGATAGAATTTTTTGTACAATATATTCTAATTATTACTTCCCATTCGCAACTCTCAGCGATCCTCTCCCCCCAAATTCATGTGCTTTCTTTCTCTATTTCATTACAACACAAAAGAAATATAAAAAATGATAAACTAAATCAATATGAAATAAAAAGAAAGATAACAGAATAGCATTTTTTTTAAAAAAAGTACAGGAAGCATACAAATGCAGAGGTATATTCATCCACAGAGAAATCCCCAAAATGCAAAAATTCATAAACAATAGTATATAAGAGAAATCCTTGTAAATAAAAGAATGACAAGCCACAGTATTATGAGAAAAATAGACTCCAAAAATACCATGAAGTTCATTTGCTCTTGGCCTTCTACTGCCAGATATGTATTCATATTAGTATTAATGTTTCTGGAGGTATTCCAAGGCCTTTTTTTTTTTGGTTTTTTTTTTATTGGAAAAAAAAAATTTCTGCCTCCTCCCCGCCTCCCATTTCCCTCCCACTCCTCCCTCTCCTCCTCCCCTCCCCCAACTCCTCCCCCTCCCTCTCCAGCCCTGAAGAACAGTCAGGGTTTCCTGCCTCTGTGGAAAGTCCAAAGTCCTCCCCTCAATCCTGGTCTAGGAAGGTGAACATCCAAACTGGGTAGGCTCCCACAAAACAAGAACATGAAGCAGGGGATCAAAACCCGGTGCCATGGTCCTTGGCTTCTCAGCAGCCCTCATTGTCCGCCAAATTTAGAGATTCCGGTTTTATCCCATGCTTTTTCAGTCACAGTCCAGCTGGCCTTGGTGAGCTCCCAAAGAATCAGCCCCACTGTCTCCACGGGTGGGGGCACCCCCTTGTGGTCCCTGACTTCTTTGCTCATAATCTCTCCTTCTGCTCCTCATTGGGACATTGGGAGCTCAGTTCAGTGCTCCAGTGTGGGTCTCTGTCTCTATCTCCATCCACGCCAGATGAAGTTTCTATAGTGATATGCAAGATATTTATCAGTATGGCTATAGGGTAGGGTCATTTCAGGTTCCGTATCCTTAGCTGCCCCAGGAACTAACTGGGGGACACCGCCCTGGGCACCTGGGAGCCCCTCTAGATCCAAGTCTCTTGCCAACCCTAAGATGGTCCTTTAATTAAGATGTGTGCTTTTCTGCTCCCCTGACCAACATTCCTTTATCCCAATCATCCCGTTTCCCCCAAGTTCCCCCACACCCTCCCCTTCTCCCCTTACCCCCCTCCCACCACACCCCCAAGATCCCATTTATTCGTCCGGTAGTCTAGTCTACTTCCCATTTCAGGAGGATAGCTATATGTTTTTCTTTGCGTTCACCTTCTTATTTAGTTTCTTTAGGATATCATATTATAGACTCACTGACCTTTATTTATCTCTAGGAAACCAATTATGGGTGAGTACATCCCATGTTTGTCATCCTTTTGGGTCTGGGTTACCTCACTCTAGGATAGTGTTTTCTATTTCCATCCATTTGCATGCAAAATTCGCGAAGTCATTGTTTTTTACCGCTGAGTAGTATTCTAATGTGTATATATTCCACACTTTCTTCATCCATTCTTCCATCGAAGGGCATCTAGGTTGTTTCCAGGGATCTGGCTATTACAAATAATGCTGCTATGAACATAGTTGAACAAATGTCCTTGTCATATGATCGGGCATCTCGTGGGTATATTCCCAAGAGTGGCATTGCTGGGTCCATGGGTAGGTTGATCCCAAATTTCCTGAGAAACCGCCACACTGCTTTCCAGAGTGGTTGCAAAAGTTTGCATTCCCACCAGCAATGGATGAGGGTACCCCTTTTCTCCACAGCCTCTCCAGCAAAGGCTATCATTGGTGTTATTGATTTTAGCCATTCTGACAGGTGTAAGATGATATTTCAATGTTGTTTTGATTTGCATTCCCCAGATCGCTAAGGAGGCTGAGCATGACCTTAAGTGCCTTTTGGCCATTTGAACTTCTTCTGTTGAGAATTCTCTCTTCAGATCAGTGCCCCATTTTTTAATTGGGTTAATTAGCATTTTAAAGTCTAGTTTCTTGAGTTCTTTATATATTTTGGAGAGTCAGACCTTGTCTGTTGTGGGGTTGGTGAAGATCTTCTCCCAGTCAGTGGGTTACCTTTTGTCTTAGTGACAGTGTCTTTTGCTTGACAGAAGCTTCTCAGTTTCAGTAAGTCCCATTTATTCAATGATGCCCTTTTAATGACTGACTGCTGCTGGGGTTATACCTAGGGAAGCTTATCGCTTGTGCCAATCTGTTGTAGGGTACATCCCACTTTCTCTTCTATCAGGTTCAGTGTGTTCAGATTGATATTGAGGTCTTTGATCCATTTGGACTTGAGTTTTGTGCATGGTGATAGGTATGTGGTCTATTTTCATTCTTCTACTGGTTGACATCCAGTTGTGCCAGCACCATTTGTTGAAGATGCTTCTTTCTTCCATTGTATACTTTTAGTACCTTTACGAAAATGAGGTGTTCATAGGTTTGTGGGTTAAGATCCGGGTCTTCTACACGATTCCATTGGTCAACTTCTATTTTTACTGCCAATACCACACTGTTTTCATTACTGTAGCTCTATAGTAGAGTTTAAAGTCAGGGATGGTAATGCCTCCAGAAGTACCTTTTATTATACAAGATTGTTTTGGTTATCCTGGGTTTTTTGTTATTCCATATAAAGTTGATTATTGTCCTTTCAAGATCAGTGAAGAATTTTAAAGGGGATCTTGATGGGGATTGCATTGAATCTATCCTAAATTGCCTTTGGTAGGATTGCCATTTTTACTATGTTGATCCTCCCCAATCCACGAAGCAAGGGAGATTCTTCCATTTTTCTGGTATCCTCTTCAATTTCTTTCTTCAATGCCTTAAAGTTCTTGTCAAATAGATCCTTCACTTCTTTGGTTAGAGTTACCCCGAGATATTTTATGCTGTTTGTGGCTATCGTGAAAAGGTGATGCTTCTCTGATTTCCTCTCTGCTTCCACATCCTTTGTGTATAGGAGGGCGACTGATTTTTTGAGTTGATCTTGTATCCTGCCACATTACTAAAGGTGTTTATCAGCTGTAGGAGATTCTTTGGTGGAGTTTTGGGGTCCTTATGTACACTATCATTATCATCTGCAAATAACGAAAGTTTAACTTCTTCCTTTCCAATCGAAGATCCCCTTGATCCCTTATGTTGTCTTATTGCTATTGCTAAAACTTCAAGCACTATATTGAAGAGGTATGGAGAGAGTGGACACAGCCTTGTCGTGTTCCTGATTTAAGTGGGATGGCTTTGAGTTTCTCTCCGTTTAGTTTGATGTTAGCTTTGTCGGTTTGCTGTAAATAGCTTTTTTTTATTTAGGTATGACCCTTGTATCCCTAATCTCTCCAAGATTTTATCATAAAGGGATGTTGAATTTTGTCAAAAGCTTTTTCAGCATCTATTGATGATCATATGTTTTTTTTCTTTCAGTTCATTTATATGATGGATTACATTGATAGATTTCGTAAGTTGAACCAGCCTTGCATCTCTGGGATGAAGCCTACTTGATAATAATGGATAATTTTTCTAATGTGTTCTTGGATACGTAGTTAGCCAACATTTTGTTGAGAATTTTTAAGGCGGCCGATGTTCATGAGTGAGAATTGTGCCTGTAATTCTCTTTCTTGGTTGAGTCTTTGTGTGGTTTTGGTATCAGAGTGATGGTAGCTTCATAAAAGGGATTTGGCAATGACTCTTCTGTTTCTATATTGTGAAATACCTTAAGGAGTATAGGTATTAGGTCTTCTGGAAATTCTTGGTAGAAATTCGCATTGAAAGCGTCTGGTCCTGGGCTTTTTTTGGTAGGGAGGTTTTTGATAACAGCTTCTAATTCTTCGCGACTGACAGGTCTATTTAGATTGTTCACCTGGTCCTGATTTAACTTTGGTATATGGTATTTATCTAAAAAAGTGTCCATTTCTTTTACATTTTCCAGTTTTGTGGCATACAGTCTTTTGTAGTAAGATCTAATGATTCTCTGAATTTCCTCTATGTCTGTGGTTATGTCCCCCATTTCATTTCTGATCTTATTAATTTGCAAATTCTCTCTCTGCTGTTTGATTAGTTTGGATAGGGGTTTATCAATTTTGTTGATTTTCTCCAGGAACCAACTTTTTGTTTCATTGATTCTTTGGATTGTTTTCTGTGTTTCTATTTTGTTGATTTTCAGCCCTCAGTTTGATTATTTCCCCAGTCTTCTACTACTCCTCTAGGTGAGTCTGCTTCTTTTTTTTTCTAGAGCTTTCAGGTGGGCTGTTAAGTCTCCAATGTTGTCTTTCTCTGATTTCTTTAAGTGGGCTCTAAGGGCTATGAACTTTCCTCTTAGGACTGCTTTCAAAGTGTCCCATAAGTTTGAGTATGTTGATTCTTTATTTTCATTGAATTCAAGGAAGACTTTAATTTCTTTCTTTATTTCTTCTTTTTAATCCAGGTGTGGGTCAATAGTTGACTATTCAGTTTCCATGAGTTTGCAGGCTTTCTGGGGGTAGCTTTGTTGTTGAATTCTAACTTTAGTCCGTGGTGATCTGATAAGACACAGTTGGTTATGGATATTTTTTGTAACTGTGGAAGTTTGCTTTGTTACCGAGGATGTGGTCAATTTTTTAGAAGGTTCCATGAGCTGCAGAGAAGAAGGTATATTCTTTCCTATTTGGGTGGAATGTTCTATAGATGTCTGTTAAGTCCATTTGATTCAATACCTCCATTAATTCTCTTATTTCTCTGTTAGGTTTTTGTCTGATTGACCTGTCCATTGGTGAAAGAGGCGTGTTGAGATCTCCCACTATTAGTGTGTGCTGTTTGATGGCGGCTTTGAGTTTTAGTAAGGTTTCTTTTACATATGTGGGTGCTTTTATGTTAGGCATAGATATTCCAGGATTGAGACCTCATCCTGATCAATTGTTCCTGTTATGAGTATAAAATATCCCTCTCCATCTCTTCTGATTGATTTAAGTTTGGAAGTCAACTTTGTTAGAAATTAGTATGGCCACTCCTGCTTGTTTCTTAGGTCCATTTGCTTGATAAAAATTTTCCCATCCCTTTACTCTGAGTAGATGCCTGTCTTTGTGGTTGAGGTGTGTTTCTTGTAAACAGCAGAATGTTGGATCCTGTTTGCGTATCCAATCTCTTAGCCTGTGCCTTTTTATAGGTGAGTTGAGTCCATTGACATTAAGGGATATTAATGACCAGTGGTTGCTAACTCCGGTCCTTTTTTAGCCATAGAGTTTGTGTGTTTGCTTTCTTTTAGTTGCGCTGGTAAAGGGTGTCTAGAAGTTTGAGTTATTGTGGACATTGTTGGTCTCCTTGGTTTGTGATTTTCCTTCTATTACTTTCTGTAAGGCTGGATTTGTGGCTACGTATTGTTTAAATTTGTTTTTATCCTGGAAAATTTTTGTTTTCTCCATTTATAGTGAACGAAAGCTTGGCTGGGTATAGTAGTCTGGGCTTGCATCCATGTTCTCTTAGCTTCTGCAGTACATCTATCCAGGACCTTCTGGCTTTCATGGTTTCCATAGAGTAGTCAGGTGTAAGTCTGATAGGTTTACCTTTATAAGTAACTTGACCTTTTCCTTTGCAGCTCTTAATATTCTTTCTTTATTCTGGATGTTTTGTGTTCTGATTATTATATGGCGAGGAGATGTTTTTTTTTGGTCCAGTTTATTCGGTGTTCTGTATGCTTCTTGAACCTTCAAAGGAATATCTTTCTTTAGGTTGGGAAAGTTTTCTTCTATAATTTTATTAAATATATTTTCTGAACCATTGAGCTGTACTTCTTCTCCTTCTTCTATCCCAATTATTCTTAGGTTTGGTCTTTTTATTGTGTCCCATATTTCCTGAATGTTTTGTGAAGAGAATTTGTTGGTTTTACTGTTTTCTTTGATCAGTGTGTTAATTTTCTCTATGGTATCTTCAGTGTCTGACATTCTTTCTTCTAACTCTTGTAATCTGTTGGTAGTACTTGTCTCTGTAGTTCCTGTTCGTTTACCCAGATTTTCCATCTCCTACCTTCCCTCGGTTTGTGTTTTCTTCATTACTTCTATTTCATTCTTCAGGTCTTGAACCATTTCCCTTACCTGTTTGATTGCATTTTCTTGTTTCTCTTGGTTTTTTTGGGTATCTTTGAGCGATTTATTCATTTCCTCTACCTTTTTGTTTGTAATCTCTAATTGTTTATGGCAGTTTTTCACCTCCTGTTTAAGGTCTTCTATTATTTTCAAAAAATTCACTTTTGAGTCGATTTCTTCTACTTCTTCTGGAGTAGGGTGTACAATTCTTCTTATTTCGGGATCCCTGGGTTCTGGTGATGTTATGTTGCCTTTCAGGTTGTTGGAGGAATTCTTGCATTGGTGCCTTCCCATCTCCTCTTTCAAATGAAGCCAAGAGAGGCCTGGTTTCTTGGTCCAGTCTTTGATGTGACTGAGTCTCTGGGTGTATCTCTTCAGTGTGGAAGCAGGGACCGTCCTGCTGAGCTTGAACTCCCCAGTGATGTCTCTCCTGGCAGCCGGTTCTGATCTCCCTGCTGTTGGGGTGTCTCACGAACAAAGGGCCGAGCTTGCTGCCACAGGGCAGGCAGGCCACCTAGACAAAGGAGCTACTACCCTCCTGGTTGCCCTCCCAATTCGGACCCTGTCCCAGCGCCCAAACAGGCTGAGCTGGGAGCTGTTGTGTGGTTCAAAGAGGGGAGGGGGTCAGAGGGTGGGGGAGGGCCGTGGATGCTAGCTGGGTGGGATAGGAATAGAGAGGAAGTATCGGGCAGTATAGCCCCTGCAGACTGACCAGGAAGTGCAGGAGGGGTGAGGAACGTCCCTTTTTTTTTTTTGTGATTCCCTGTCTTTGAGCCCAGCTACTTCAAGTGGAGTCTTCTCTGATGATGGCTGAGTAGGGATACTGATAGTTGAGCACAGCAGGATACCATTAAGTATCATTATTCTGTTTCCATTCCTTAGCAGAACAGTAGTATTTGGTTTTCCCCCAAATCCATGACTTCTATAGTTTCAGGTTCATGTACAACTGATCAGTGTCTTGATTTGGGTTACATCTCAGGAATGAACCTTAAATCTAGTCAGGTCTTGACTGGTTACTCTTTACAAGTTTTGTGTCACTGTAGTACCAACATACCTTTCAGGTAAGATCACCTTTTAAGATCAGAGGGCTTGTGACTGGGTTGTTTTTCTACCATTCTTCTCTGGTAGTCTAGAGATGACCTTCCAACACCTTATACACCAGTTGATAGTCACTAAGGCTCTAGATAGGCTAGCTCAATTCTTATTCAGTAAATTGTGTAAGTGATATCTTCAGCAACAGAACCTTACAATCAATTTGTAGAGGGGAATTAATGATGCTGGCAATAATCAGAGTTGTTCAAAAGTTCCACAGGGCCCTATTGACCAGGAACTTAATTAGATATAGCCCATTTACAACACTGAAGTTTAATTTAGCAGCAAGAGATGTTTGGCTTATTCATTGTATCACCCATTATTTGGTGATTCGTTTTAGATTACTTCTTTATGTATATATATATTTTGAAAAGTTTCTATTGTTAGAAGCTGTTTGCCCCCTAAAGATTATTTCAGGAAACATCACCTTGGGGGGCCTGCAGGGAACCCCACACCCATAATTATGTTAAGAATAGTTCTATTGGCAAAACCTGCTCCACACCCAATTAGCTATTCGCTAATTGCTAACGAACTTAATCTGTTAGCAGAACCCATCCCAAATTCCAGACAATCTAGAGAGAACTAGGTGTGTCAACTCCCCCGACTTCCTGACCAAATAATCATCACCTGACCTCCCGGCCTACGTGACGAACCTGAGGAACCTAAACCTTGTGATCTGGACCACGCGGCAAGATCCCGCTCTCCTGCTCCCCAAGTCCCTTATTCAGGGACTATATAAGCAACAACCAGGACTCTAATAAACGAGGCTTTGACAAATCTTTGCTTGGCCTTATTCCTTTATCTTAGCCCATATCTTCCAGGTAGCGCTCCTCCAAGAGACCCTGGAGTAATTAGGCTGCCAGCGTGGGTCATTCTATGATGTTAGGTTTCCATATGACCCATCAAATAGTCCTTAGTTTTAGTTGTCTCACAAGTATTCCTTCTTTCCCAACTCTCTTTAGTTCCTGCTTCATCCTCCCATTCTGCTTCAGTCTTCCTCCATCCATTCGTAACTATCTAATCCCTTTTTCCTTCCTTTGGAAATACTTCTCTTTCTGCTAGTCCATTATACTATATACAGTTTATTTCCAATGGTGCATTGTGAAAATTAAGTTCCATACTTCAGAGTATTATCATCACAGTATTTCTTGCTTTAATTATTAATGAGACAGTCATTTAATGTATTTTGAACATCTTCACCCCACGATCTTCTTCCCTTACAGCACTATTAATTCTTCCAATTTTTCCCACCATGTTTGCTATTACTTTTTAAAAATGTTTTTTTTTATTTATATTTTATTTTTTTGAGACAGGGTTCCTCCGTAGCTTTTTGGTTCCTGTCCTGGAACTAGCTCTTGTAGACCAGGCTGGCCTCGAACTCACAGAGATCCGCCTGCCTCTGCCTCCCAAGTGCTGGGATTAAAGGCGTGTGCCACCACTGCCCGGCTTAAAAATGTTTTTAATTTCTTCCCATGGAGTCAAATTTTTATTGCTTAGCCCATTGTGGTATTGAGGCCCATTTGGATTATGGTCCACCTATTAAGGATACATCATTTAAAATAATTGATTGTCCCTCTCTATCATTATAGTGTCTAGAAAATAAACTTATTAATTCAATATTATAAGGTGCTCCATCATTCTGTGTCTCTTCTTGTTTCTGTTTATTCCATTAAGAGACTCAGTGGTGAGGTCAAAAGATTCTGGGAAGACTAGCTGCAGCTGATACATTTGTGGCACATCTCCTATGCCTAAGACTCCAGGAAGTAGCTGAAGAGAGAGAGGATAGGAAGACTGTGAGATCCAGAGGAACAAGAAGTCTGCAATTAAGTTGTGCCTCCTGGCATTTCTGTCTAAAAAGGATCTAAATAATAAAAATAAAAATAAACATGCTAATATAATATTGAAAGTAGAAAATCTCACAGGGACAAAACTCTAGACAAAATATACATAACTAGTGACTGTCAAGAAGAAAGTTGACTTCTTTATAGGATGAGTGAAAAATGCTCAAGGAAGAACTTTTATTTACATAAAATAATGTACTCATTGGGTTGTTTTTTATATATTTTACAACTATCTACATTAATATATACACATATGTAGCAATAATAAATAATAATAATGATAATAATAGTATTACACCAGCAATTTGAGAGAGAGTTGAAGGCTACCAGGAAGGGACATGCAAGTAATTGGAAAGAAAAAAGGGAATGGGGAATGTAATAAAATCATATTTTATTTAAAAATTTTTTTTATAAAGAGTCTTGTCACAGTCTTAGTCTTAACAAGCTACTGTACAAACCTTTATGGAGAACTCAAACATTCTAGAAAAATGAAAATTGTCTTCTAACTTCTTTTTTTTTTTGGTATTCACAAGTGTGAGAGTTTGCATGATAAAGAAAAGAAGAGGAATTCTGTGATTCTGTCCAGAAGTACACACTGTCCTCCTGTAGCAGTTTTCAAATATCAACAGAATAATAGCTATAGCTTCAGCTGACTAGGAAGCAGAAAAATTTCAATTGCCAGTTCCTTTCTTCTCTCTCTGTTCTCCAAACCTACTTTACAACTTAAAAATAAGCTTTCCTTAGAGCACATTCTGTTCATGTTTGAAATTTCAGATTATGGCTCTGAATGTCTCCTTTCCCTTTTTCTGATTAATAAGCTACTAGCCGTTTTTCATGAGTCATATAATTCATTCTGTTGAAAACACTGCCGAATGGTATCTTTCATATATTCTGTGATACTTTTTGTAAGTCAGTGTCAGAGGACAATGTTCTGCATGTTATTGAACATGATAACAAACCACTGTCTGGCATAAGACAAATCTGCAATTATAAATATTCACAAAAGCAAACAATAGGTTATTGGCATTTTTGTATGTGAACCAGAAAAAAAATTCTTGTAAGATGATTCTACTTTCTAATTTTCAATAAAATATCTGCTTGTTGATCTTTGGATTAGTATTTCTTGGTTTGAAAAGATTGTGTGTGTGTGTGTGTGTGTGTGTGTGTGTGTGTTTTGCTTTGCAGGTGAAACACAGAGAAGAATTATGAAAATAGAAAATGGACATTTAAATTATTTGAATTGTATCATATTTAGATACGAAATATGGGTACAGAGTTTGAGATTTGTAAGCAATGTTACCATTATGTAATTTCTTAGAAATATAAAAAAATTAGTAATGCTAGTACAAATATATAAAAGATATAACCCTGATATAAACCAGTATGAATATAGTGAAAGATGATGTGATAAATCCTGATTAAAAAAGAAATCAGATGTGTCATAGTTTTTGATATAATGTGGTAGAGGTCCAAAGAAAATAAATCTAAATTACAGAAAGCGTTGATGAATACAATCCTTAAAAATAGTTGGCAAGACAAGCATCTATGGCAGTACAATAGGGTAGTTAGAAGGCTATATGAAGGTGAATTCAGGTTTAAGCAGAATAAACTTCACTTTGTTAGCCAGAGTGTAAAACCACAAGGTCTGAATGGACAATGGAACAATTCTATATGTGCTCTTGAAATGGTGTTGTTAAAATACCCTTAGTATTGTCGAATACAAAATACGCAATATTGCAATGTCATCAAAGAAGAAATCAATGAAAAGATAGAGGTTGCAAGTCTTATGAAATGAATCTCATCGGGAATTAAAATAACCTGACCTCAGGTTTCTACTCTCAACAGTCAGAGTCACTTAGTACGGACATTGAGGTCTTATATGATCAAGTTTTCCTTAGTGTAACACAGTCTCTCTCTCTGCTGCCTGTGGATCAAGATATAAAATTCTCAGCTCCTTTTCCAGCACCATGTCTGCTGTATGTGTGCATGATGCCCCTGCTAAGTCAGCTCCAATACATATTTTCCTTTACAAGAGTTTACATGGGCATGCTATCTCTTACAGTCAAAAGAATCCATAATGAAGACAAAACTCTAATTGGTTTAAGTTACAAAATGAAGTAAAGAAAAAGTAAGTAAAGAAATCAACTTAAGAATAAAAATATATTACCTTTATGTTTCGAGGGAGGCAAATAGTATCATTCTGCATTTATCTCCTGCTGAAGGGTAAGGAACTTAAGGTAAAGGCTTTAGAATTTAAAAATGCATTATGGACTTTCTTTGAAATAACTTGTGCCTGGTTCAAAATGTCTGTGCTTTTAGAAAGAAGCAGTTTAATTAAAGGACAAGGTAGGACAGCTAGACATTGAAAACACTTTAACATAAGGCATATATAACATGAAAAAATAATTATAATGTATGAACATCGAATGTGTTTGTCCAAGAAGTTGAGTAGCAGATTGGGTGTCATCAAACAGACCACCTGGCATCTCGAAGCATGGCTTTTTCTATAGTTATTTCCAGCAGAACAGATGCTTAAAAAACCTCGACAACATTTTGAGGGGCATGAAGCGGATAGGAGATGTTTAGGAAAATTGCCTAGAAGTTGCTTTTTGCAATGCATTCAAGTTTAGTCAGAGAAACAGGGAATCATTCCCTTGAAATGACAAAGAGAACAATAGTAACATTATTTACAAGTTTTTTTTGGCTGGGCAGTGGTGGGCACATGCCTTTAATCCCAGCATTTGGGAGTCAGAGGATAGGCAGATCTGTGGAGTTCGAGACTCAGCATCATCTACCAAGCAAGTTCCAAGACAGGAACCAAAGTTACACAGAGAAACCCTGTCTTGAAAAGCAAAAATCAAAAATTAAAACAATGCAAAGTTATTCTTATGTTTTTGTCATATCTACCATTCTGTCCCTTCTGGAAAAAGAAAAATACAAAAATGTAAGCAAAACAACCCAAAACCTCTCACAGTGTCACCGATTATGAGAAGCCTATGTTACGATATTCTGTATTTGGTGATGTGTTTTGTACGTCTAAATATCAAAACCTTTTCAATGTGTACGCCATCCTTGTTTCCCACTTCAATGGCCTGCATATGGTAGATAGAAAGGAAAGCAGTATTTCTTAATTCCTTATATTTTAAATGTATATTATTTAATTCCTAATTTTTTCATAAGATGTATTACCATTTATTTTTATTGAAGATTGACAGATATTGAAATAATAATCTATGACCATGTTTTAAACTATTTGTAAATATGATCTAAACAATGAGAAAGAAATTTTAGATAGGGTGTTATCTTTTCTGTTAAGGCAAATGCACAGTTACAGTTCATGTAGACATTGGGTAAATATGAGGAAGGGGATCAGGATGGTTATTCTGAAGATAAATGCCCATGCAGTGTCATAGCCTATGGGGATGTTACATAGGGTAACTGTGCATGGAAGACTGAAATCAGCTTAAATGAAGCATTAAATGTGTTCCATATGAAAATTTCAAGTTACATAGCTTCAGTTCTCAAAACGTGTTGAAAACCTAGCTATTCACAGAAGGAATTCTGAAAGAAGGCTAAGTAAATATCTCTATTTATAAATCCCTAACAGTGCACTTCTACTTCACTGGAAAAAATATATTCTCCTCTTAATACTTACTTCAATAGTATAATTATGACTTTTCTTAATAATTCTTTGTAGAGCTATGGTGCAATTACAACACTCAAAATCATATATTGAAAAATGTAAGTATTTTCATTATGAACAAAAATACATTATAAGTTTATGCTTCATATCATAATTAATGACTCTAAATAATGGGTGGTATAATTATTAAATTGAAGTCTAATGGTTTTCTTCTTTTAACTTTTTATCAATTAAGGAGTAATGAAATTATCATGTACAGGAGAAATGCCATTTTGAACTACCTCCCCTTTTAACACTCTCTCTTATGTCTCTCCAATCTGAATTTTTCATTCACAAGTCAATATAACTTTGCTGTATTCTCCTTAATTCATATCAGAACAAAATCTAATATTTTAATAAAGTTTTAGATTAGTGGAGCCAACTTAGGGTGTGTTTATTAGTAGTGGAACCAACTTAGGATGTGTTTCACAGGGCTTACTTCTCCGCTTAGTTCACCTATTCTATTGTGTTCCTTGCAGTTACTTTGAAAAAGCACCTCTATTATTATTTTAATACCTGAAGTCACCACATCTTCTTTGTAAAAGTTCTTTCTCTGAGCATTTGGCATGTATTCTCACTTCAATATCTGCTCAGACATTCTTTTTTTTTTTTCATTCAAATATGCTTTATTAATTTTAAAGGTAAAATAACAGTTACACATACCCCAGGATAGTTGCTACATTGCAAATAATTTTTTTTTTAGGGAGACTTTTTAGTTCACATTTGTAACTTACAATCCATCTCTTTTGGAGATGACAAGGCAACAGGATGTTAAAACAACTAGTCAGGTCCTAGACACAGTCAAGGGACAGGAAGCTAAATAAAAACATACATGGTCTTTAGCTTGCATTCTCTAATCTTACATAGAACAATAAACTTACCAGGGAATGGAACCACCCACTTTCATTTTGGGTCTCCTCAAATCCAATTAAGTCAATGATGTTGAAGGAGGCCCTTGTTTGTCCTGGTCTCCCAGAACCTGAAATAACAACACAGAAACTGTGTTAATTAAATCACTGTTTGGTTCATTGATCTAACTTCTTATTGGCTAATTCTTACGATATTGATTTAGCCTATATCTATTTTTTTTTGTCAAAGCCTCCGTTTATTAGGGGACAGGGTAACAACTTATACCCCCTGAAGGCAGGGCTTGTGTAATCCTACTAGATACCTTTTATTTGAGAAGCTCCAAGAAACTAATGCTACCCATAAGGTACCCCTCTGTTTCCAGGGAGAGGTCAATTAATATGACGTCGAGAGGAGTGGTCTCTCCTTGTCCCAGTCCCTTCCTTTCAGATCCGACACCATGGTTGACTCTGTCTTGGTGCCCTCCCACCTATAACTACTTTTTATATGCAGAAAGGAGGAATATGTTGGGAGCCATTTCCCCCTAAAGATTGTTACAGAAACCATCACCTTGGGGAGCCTGCAGGGAACCCCAAACCCATAATTTTATGTTAAGAATAGTCCTATTGGCAAAACCTCGCCCCACACCCAATTAGCTATTCGCTCAACCATTGCTATACGAACCTAATCTGTAAGCGGAACTGCCTTTAAATTCCAGCCTCCAGGGAACTATGGTAAAAGTGGCAACTCCTGACTTCTTGGCCTACCCGACCGGATGTAGGTTACGTGACTGGGACCACGCGGACAGATTCCATGCTCCTGTGCCCTGCTCAGACATTCTTTACCTCATCAGAATTCATGAGATAAGAGGTGAGTCATATGCACACATCAAAATGAAGAGGATTTACATATAAAGATCACAGATACTTTAGTAAGAAGTTGTCTTAACTAAATGACTCTAATTTTCCCCAAAAGCTTCCTCTTTGGGCTTCCCAATTTTGGGGAAAGAGATTAGGAAGTGATCATTAAAACAAAAATGCACAGGCTAATTTAGTTTGTAGGGATAATTAATTGTATGGGCCAAGTAGGTAAATGTCAATGATGTCTCTAGAGAAATGGAAAGCATGCTAGGAGAAGTGTTGTCAGACTATTATTCAGAATAACACCTTTGTCAATGTTAATTGGGAAGAACCTTTTTAGAAACAAGACCCGTGTTTGTACTCTTTCAAAGGTTTTTAATAGTGATGCTATATGCCTTTAATAAAAATCCTCCAGAGGCTGCTTAAAATATCCATGATGGAATGGCGTTCCTTTCATTCCCTAACTCATTAATCCAGCCTAAGTATTTTTTCTCCAGGAACAAGTATTCAATATTTACTTATTTCTTGTTTGTCTCTATATAGCACAGGCGGGAAATGTTTTTTTAAACTAGTGTTTCTCCTTGAATGTCCTTGAATCCTCTTTTGTCTCTAGGTGAGTGGGTATCATGGAAGTGTACCAGCAAAGCGCAGCTGCACCTTGTTCGTCTTAATGACATTTTGCATGCCTGCTAAGGTTCCAGACATGTTCATTTATCTTTCTTGTAATTACAACACAAGTGCACTAAATTGTTTGCAAGTTCTTTGGTGTGTTTAGGGCTTAAGCTCATTGAACGAGAAGTAATTCTTTTTCTATATGAAGAAAAAAGAAAAACAAGCAAGAAACTACTGAATTCTCTTAGGTTGCAAGATCCCCTCATTTCCCCTCATCAACAGATAATTTCCTACTACAGCAGCATTGTGATTCCTTACATTTAAGATGGTAGATAATTATCTCCAAAGAAAACAAAAAATAAAACAAACACAGTAACCTAAAAGTACTCAAACCTAATTACAAACACATATATAAGTATATGTACATAACACACACTATTTCATTTTATTATTTATATACCAGCAGAATTTTTTTCTTAAATTTTCTTTTCCTAAAGAAGAAAACAAGAATTTGAACTTTTATTGCTATGTACACAAGTTCTGAAATTAAGAAGAAATAAAGAAATATCAAATGGAACTGTAGTCAAGGGATGCCACTTGAAATAAAGGGACCGATTAGAAGCTAAATTTTTCTGTGGCAATGGTTCACAGGAATCACTGATATTCTCATGGATATATTCATCTAAAGATGTCTCAGCATCTCCTTAGAATAATATATAATATATATTCTGTGTTTGCCAGGCTTTTCAAATTTTTCCTCATCAGATATGAACTTTATACTTGACCGACTGATGATGTGAAGAATTGTGCAGAAGGGCAGAATTTGAAGGTGTTTTAGGCCTCTGCAGGAACACTTGATTAGATAAATTTTATCACCTGTCTCATTTAAGTTGTGCTAATATTTTTTAATGTGAGTATAATGTATAGAGATAAATTTTCATTAGTTTACTTCCCAGCTGTTGTTCTACAAAAACCATAATTATTGCTTAAAAGAAAATTGTCATTCTTATTTATATCCACAATTTAATACTACTGAGAAATGTCACATGAAAGTTCTCCTCTGATTGCTCACCCAGGAATTTATTGTATCCATCCTTCTTGACAGTTCCCGTATCTAAAGGAACGACTGAGAATAGGATAAGGGTGTGTTTCATAGCTCATATCCAAAGTGGCTGACACATCAAAGGTCATAATCACACTACTGGGAACTGGAGTGGGGTTACAAGGATGACATAAATCAAAGTTGTTTACAATCTAGGGATCTTTATTTATGCATTTTTCTCTGCCAGTTAAAGAATTAAAAGCAGGCAGACCGGTTTTAAGCTCCTTCACTAAGGCTATCCACCCAAAGCAGGAGTGCCTGCCTTTGAGCATCGGTTCCCAGTAAGGGAGCCCAAGCACCTCACAGCTGGAGCTCCAGGATCTCCAGTGTTCTCCTGCACCCCATGCGCTGCCTCCCACCCTCCTTCCTCCGTCCCCTGGATCTTTGAGCTACCAGGTGGCCCTGGTTGGGGTGCTGAGGAATTCCATCTGGACGGGTGAGTGTCTACCTATCCAGTGCGGTGTGCCTCCGAAGCTAGCACAAACCACTCTCCCCCAGCTCCTTCTGCAGGGCTGCCTTTCTTAGGCCCGACCCAATTCCTGCACCCCACCCCCAACACTGCCCTGCGGTTGCTGGGACCAGTGCTCCAGACCGGTTTTTAGCTCTCTTGCACTGCTATCCACCCAGAGCAGGAGTGCCTGCCTTTAGGCAGGTCTCCAAGGTTCCCAGTAGGGAGCTTGGGCACCTACAGCTGGTGCTCCAGGTTGCCCTCTGAGTTGTGCTGAGGAGCATCTGGATGAAGTTTGTTTTTCCTGTTTCCTACACTGAAGAGATACACAGAGAGTCCAGTCAGTAAAGACTGGACCAAGACACTAGGCCTCTCCTGGACCCATTTGAAGCAAGAGATGGGGAAGGCGCCAATACAGAAATTCACCAACAACCTGAAAGCGCAACAGACATCACCAGAATCCAGGGATCCTGGAAACAAGAAGAATTGTAAGCACCCTACTCCAAGAAGAATTAGAATACAAATCGAATCAAAATGAATTATGTGAAAATAATAGAGGACCTTCAAACAGGGAGGTGAAAAACTGCCATAAACAATTGGAGATGACAAACAAAAAAAAAGTAGAGGAAAATGAATAAATCGCTCAAAGATACCCAAGAAAATCATATTAAGAGAAGCAAGAAAAAGCAATCAAACAGATAAAGGGAAGCGGTTCAAGATACCCCGAAGAATGGAAATGGAAGTAATGAAGAAAACACAACCGAGGGAAGGATGGAGATGGAAAACCTGGGTAAACGCAACAGAACCACAGAGACAAGTACTACAACAGATTACAAGAGATAGAAGAAAGAAGGCTCAGACACTGAAGATACCATAGAGAAAATAAACACACTGATCAAAGAAAATAAGGCAAAACCAATAAATTCTCCATCACAAAACACAGGAAATATGGGACACAATAAAAAGACCAAACCTAAGAATAATTGGGGATAGAAGAAGGAGAAGAAGTACAGCTCAATGGTCCAGAAAATATATTTAATAAAATTATTGAAAGAAAACTTTCCCAACCTAAAGAAAGATATTCCTTTTATGAAGGTTCAAGAAGCACACAGAACACCGGAATAGACTCAAGGATCAAAAAAAAAAAAAAAACATCTCCACCTCATGCCTCAGTATCAAAAACACAAAACATACAGAATAAAGAAAGAATATGAGCTGCAGAAGGAAAAAGGTCAAGTTACTTATAAAGGTAAACCTATCAGACTTCACACCTGACTACTCTATGGAAACCACTTTGAAAGCCAGAAGGTCCTGGATAGATGACTGCAGAAGCAGAGAACATGGATGCAAGCTCAGACTTCTATACCCAGCCAAGCTTTCGTTCACTATAAATGGAGAAAACAAAATTTTCCAGGATAAAAACAAAATTTAAACAATACGTAGCACAAATCCAGCCTTACAGAAAGTAATAGAAGGAAAATCAAACCAAGGAATCCAACAACGAAAGCTGGCAAATCAAACATCCAGAAACCCTTCCCAAGCGCAACTCAAAGGGCAAACACACAAACTCTATAACTAAAAAACTGACGGTTAACAACCACTGGTCACTAATATCTTCATAATATGTCAATGGACTCAACTCACCTATAAAAATGCACAGGCTAAGAGATGGATAACAAAACAGGGATCCAACATTCTGCTGTTTACAAGAAACCCACCTCAACCACCAAGACAGGCTTACCCTATTTAGAGTAAGGGGATGGGAAAAAGGTTTATCAAGCAAATGGACCCGAAACAAGCAGGTTGTGGCCATACCTAATTTCTCGACAAAGTTTGACCCAACTTAAATCAATCAAAAAGATGGAGAGGGACATTTTATACTCATAACAGGGAACAATTCATCGGATGAAGTCTCAATCCTAAATATCCCTAATAGGAAAGCACCCCACGTAAGTAAAAGAAACATTACTAAAACTCAAGACTGCCATCCAAATCGCACACACTAATAGTAGGAGATTTCAACACTCCTCTTTTCCCACATGCGACAGGTCAATCAGACAGAAACCCAGAGAAATTAGAGAATTAATGGAGGTAATGAATTAATTGGACTTAATAGACATCTATAGATTATTTCACCCAAATGAAAGAATATACCTTCTTCTCTGCAGCTCCTTGAACCTTCTCGGAAATTGACCATCATTGGTAACAAAGCAAACTTCCACGAAGTTACAAAAAAATACCATAACCACCTGTGTAGATCACAATGGACTAAATTAGGAATTCAATAACAATGCTACCCCCAAAAGCCTATAAACTCTCATGGAAACTGATCAGTCAACTATTGATCCACACCTGAGTCCAAAGAAGAAAGAAAGAATTAAAGTCTTCACTTGAATTCAATGAAAATAAAGAAACAACATACTCAAACTTATGGGACACTTTTGAAAGCAGTCCTAAGGGGAAGTTCATTAGCCCCTTAGTGCCCACTTAAAAGAAAAACAGAGAAAGCATACATTTGGAGACTTAACAGCTGCCCACCCAGAAAACTCTAGAAAAAAAAAAGAAGCAGACTCACCTAGGAGGAGTAGGAAGACTGGAAATAGTCAAATTGAGGGCAGAAATCAACAAAATAGAAACTTACAGAAAACAATCCAAAAGAATCAATGAAACAAAAAGCTGGTTCCATGGAAAAAATCAAACAAAATTGATAAAACCCCTATCCAAACTGATCAAACGGCAGAGAGAGAATTTACAAATTAATAAAATCAGAAATGAAAAGGGGGACATAACCACAGACATAGAGGAAATTCAGAGAATCATTAGATCTTACTACAAAAGCCTGTATGCCCAAAATGGAAAATGTAAAAGAAATGGTTACTTTTTTAGATAAATACATATACCAAAGTTAAATCAGGACCAGTGCGAACAATCTAAATAGACCTGTCAGTCACGAAGAATTAGAAGCTTACAAACCTCAAAACCTCCCTACCAAAAAAAGCCCAGGACCAGACGGTTTCAATGCGGAATTCTGCCATTTCCAAGAAGACCTAATACCTATACTCCTTAAGGTATTTCTGGCTAATATAGAAACAGAAGAGTCATTGCCAAATTCCTTTTAGAAGCTACAGTCACTCTGATACCAAAACCACACAAAGACTCAACCAAGAAAAGAGAATTACAGGCCAATCTCACTCAACATCATGGGTAATCCTCAACAACTTATTCTGGCAAACCGTATCCAAGAACACATTAGGAAAATTATCCTTTATGAACAATTAGGCTTCATCCCAGAGATTCCTGGTTCAACATAGGAAAATCTATCAATGTAATCCATCATATAAATAAACTGAAAAGAAAAAAAACACATATGATCTTTTCTTTAATGCCTTAAAGTCCTTGTCAAATAGATCTTTCACTTCTTTGGTTAGACGTTACCCCGAGATATTTTATGCTGTTTGTACTGCTCGGGAAAGGTGATGCTTCTCTGAATTCCCTCTCTGCTTCCATATCCTTTGTGTATATGGAGGCGACTGATGTTTTGGAGTTGATCTTGTATCCAGCCACATTACTAAAACGTGTAAGTTATCAGCTGTGGAGTTCTTTGGTGGATTTTGGAATCGCTTATGAAGTACATTCAGTATCATCTGCAAATAACAAAGTTTAACTTCTTCCTTTTCAATTCGAATCCCCTTGATCCCTTTGCGTTGTCTTATTGCTATTCTAAGAAACTTCATATTTGCACTTGAAGAGGTAACGGAGAGAGTGTGGACCTGTCAGAATGGCTAAAATCAAAAACACCAATGATAACCTTTTAACAGAGTTTGTGGAGGAAGGGGTACCCTCAACCATTGCTGGTGGGAGTGCAGACATGTGCAGCCACTTTGGAGGAGCAGTGTGACGGTTTCTCAGGAAAATTGGAATCAACATACCCATGGACCCAGCAATGCCACTCTTGGGAATGATACCCCGCGAGATGCCCTGATCATGTATGACAAGGACTATTTGTTCAACTATGTTCATAGCAGCATTGTTTGTAATAGCCAGAACCTGGAAAAACAACCTAGATGCCCTTCAATGGAAGAATGGATGAAGAAAGTATGGAATATATACATTAGAATACTACTCAACGGTAAAAAACAATGACTTCGCGAAGTTTGCATGCAAATGGATGGAAATAGAAAACACTATCCAGAGCGAGGTAACCCAGAACCAAAAGGATGAACATGGGATGTACTCACACATAATTGGTTTATAGAGATAAATAAAGAAACTTCATCTGGCGCATGGATGGAGATAGAGAACAAAGACCCACACTGGAGCACTGGACTGAGCTCCCAAAAAGTCCCAATGAGGAGCAGAAGGAGGGAGAATATGAGCAAAGAAGTCAGGACCACAGGTGCAAGTCCGCCCGTTGGAGATTTCAGTGGGGCTGATTCTTTGGGAGCTCACCTAAGGTCAGCTGGACTCTGACTACGAAATAGCATGGGATAAAACCGGACTCTCTGAATTTGGCCATGGACAATAGAGGGCTGCTGAGAAGCCGAGGACCATGGCACCGGGTTTTGATCCTACTTCATGCTCTGGCTTTGTGGGAGCCTACCCAGTTTGGATGTTCACCTTCCTAGACCAGGAGATTGAGGGGGGAGGACTTTGGACCCTTCCACAGTGCAGGGAACCCTGACTGCTCTTCACAGGCTGGAGAGGGAGGGGGAGGGAGTGGGGAGGGGAGGAGGAGAGGGAGGAGTGGGAGGGAAAATGGGAGGCGGGGAGGAGGCAGAAATTGCTTTTTTTTCCCCAATAAAATAAAAAAAAAAAACCATATGATCATTTCCATTAGATGTGAAAAAGCTTTTGGCAAAATTCAACATCCCTTTATGATAAAAGTCTTGGAGAAATTAGGGAAGGGTCATACCCTAAATATAATAAAAGCTATTTACAGCAAACCGACAGCAAACATCAAACTAAACGGAGAGAAACTCAAGCCATCCCACTTAAATCAGGAACATGACCAAGGCTGTCCACTCTCTCCATACCTCTTCAATATAGTGCTTGATGTTTTGAATATTAATAAGACAAACATAAGGATCAAGGGGATTCGAATTGGAAAGGAAGAAGTTAAACTTTCGTTATTTGCAGATGATATGATAGTGTACATAAGCGACCCCCAAAACTCCAAAAGAACTTCTACAACTGATAAACACCTTTGTAATGTGGCCGGATAAGATCAACTCCAAAAAATCAGTCGCCCTCCTATACACAGATATGGAAGCAGAGAGGGGAAATCAGAGAAGCATTACCTTTCACGATGTGCCCAAACAGCATAAAAATATCTCGGGGTAACTCTAACCAAAGGAAGGAAGGATCTATTTGACAAGAACTCAAGGCATTGAAGAAAGAACCCGAAGAGGATACCAGAAAATGGAAGGATCTCCCCATGCTCGTGGATTGGGAGGATCAACATAGTAAAAATGGCAATCCTACCAAAGGCAATTTTATAGATTCAATGCAATCCCCATCAAAGAAGATCCCATTAAGAATTTTCCTGATCTTGAAAGAACAATAATCAACTTTATATGTGGAATAACAAAAAACTCGGTAGCCAAAACAATCTTATACAATAAAGGAACTTCTGGAGGTATAACCATCCCTGACTTTAAACTCTATTACAGAGCTACAGTAATGAAAACAGTGTGGTATTGGCATAAAAATAGAGAAGTCGCACCAATGGAATCATATAGAAGACCCGGATCTTAACCCACAAACCTATGAACACCTCATTTTCGAGTAAAAGCAAAGTATACAATGGAAGAAAGAAAGCATCTTCAACAAATGGTGCTGGCACAACTGGATGTCAATCTGTAGAAGAATGAAAATAGACCCATACCTCTATCACCATGCACAAAAACTCAAGTCCAAAATGGATCAAAGCACTGCTCAATATCAATCTGAACACACTGAACCTGATGGGAAGAGAAAGTGGAAGCACACTACAACAGATGGTAAGCACAGGCTGATCGTCCTATGTATAACCCCAGCAGCACGAAGTCATTAAGGGCAACATTGAATAAAATGGGACCTACTGAAACTGAGAAGCTTCTGTAAAGAAGCAAAAGACACTGTCACTAAGACAAAAAAGGGAACCCAGTGACTGGGAGAAGATCTTCACCTCAACCCCGCAACAGACAAAGGTCTGATCTCCAAAATATATAAAGAACTCAAGAAACTAGACTTTAAAATGCTAATTAACCCAATTAAAAAATGGGGCACTGATCTGAAGAGAGAATTCTCAAGAGAAGAAGTTCAAATGGCCAAAAGGCACTTAAGGTCATGCTCAGCCTCCTTAGCGATCAGGGAAATGCAAATCAAAACAACATTGAGATATCACCTTACACCTGTCAGAATGGCTAAAATCAAAAACCTGATGATAGCCTTTGCTGGAGAGGCTGTGGAGAAAGGGGCCCTCTGTCCATTGCTGGTGTGGGAATGCAAACTTGTGCAACCACTTTAGAAAGCAGTGTGGCGAAGCTCAGGAAATTTGTGATCAACAACACCATGGACCCAGCAATGCCACTCTTGGAAATATACCCAGCCGAGATGCCCGATCATATGACAAGGACATTTGTTCAACTTATGTTCATAGCAGCATTAATTGTAATAGCCAGAACCTGGAATCAACCTAGATGCCACTTCAATGGAAGAATGGACAGAAAGTAAGGAATATATATACATTTAAGACTATAACAGCGGTAAAAAACAATGACTTGGCGAATTTTGCATGCAAATGGATGGAAACAGACACTATTCTGAGTGAGGTAACCCAGACCCAAAAGAATGATCATGGGATGTACTCACTCATAATTGGTTTCTAGCAGATAAATAAAGGACAGTGAGTCTATAATTTGATATCCTAAAGAAACTAATAAGAAGGTGAACACAAAGAAAAGCATCTATCCTCCTGTGTTGGGAAATAGACCAGTTTGCGGGGCTAAAATTTGGAAAATTGGGGGCGCGGTGGGAGGGGGGAGTAAGGTGGACAAGGGGAGAGAAATGTGAGAATGGGAGTTTGGGGAACTTGTGGGAAACGGGATGATTGGGATAAAGGGAAGGTTGGTTAGGGGAGCAGAGTAGCACACATCTTAATTAAGGGAGCCATCTTAGGTTGGCAAGAGACTTGGATCAGAGGGGCTTCCCAGGTGCCCAGGGGCGTCTCCCAGTTAGCTCCTGGGGCAGCTGTGGATAGGGAACCTGAAAGGACTCTATCCTATAGCCATACTGATGAATATCTTGCATATCACCATAGAAACTTCATCTGGCGATGGATGGAGATAGAGACAGAGACCCACACTGCAGCACTGGACTGAGCTCCCAAAGTCCCAATGAAAGAGCAGAAGGAGGGAGAATATGAGCAAAGAAGTCAGGACCACAAGGGGAATTGAGCCCACCCACGTGGAGACAGTGGGGGCTGATTCT
>CAWTZC010002006.1:0-14430 GCA_963919715.1 Microtus obscurus | reverse complement strand
GTGATTATCTTTCTTTTTTTTTTTTTTTTTTTTTTTTTTTTTAAATTAATTTATTATGTTTTCCATTATTTAAAACAATTTTCAAATTCAAATACACTTTGATCATATTCTTCCCTCTCCCTCAAGTCCCTTCAGATCTTTTCCCCATCCCTACCCACCCAACTTTAAGTTCTTTCTTTTAACAAGCACAAAAATCCTGTACAACAATAAAATCTTCCAAAACTTAGAAATAAGAAAGTCAATACCAGGAAAAGAAAGAAAAAAAGATTGAAAACAAACAAAAAGCCCAACTTGTAACCAAATAAAGCACAGACAAAATCCTGTGGAGTTCAACTATATGTTGTGGTCAATACTCTGAACATGAGGCTTACCCAGAATTAGTTGACATGCTCAGTGTCACTCATCGTAGAAAACTGATTGTCTCTCCTCAACTGGTATAAGTGATAGTTCGAGTTGTTAACCTTTTTTTTTTTTCTTTTTTTTTTTTTTTGTCAAAGCCTCCGTTTATTAGGGACAGGGTAACGACTTATATACCCCCTGAATGAGGGCTTGGGGAGTAGGGCACAGGAGCATGGAATCTGGCCACGTGGTCCCAGTCCACGTAACCTACATCCGGTCAGGTAGGCCAAGAAGTCAGGAGTTGCCACACCTAGTTCCCCTGGATAGCTGGAATTTAAGGCAGTTCCGCTATCAGATTAGGTTCTTTAGCAATTAGCGAATAGCTAATTGGGTGTGGGGCAGGTTTTGCCAATAGGACTAATTCTTAACATAATTATGGGTTTGGGGTTCCTCAGGCTCCCCAAGGTGATGGTTTCTGTAACAATCTTTAGGGGGGAAACGGCTCCCAACATATTCCTCCTTTCTTATATAAAGGCAAGTAGTTATAGGTGGAGGGCACCAAGACAGAGTCAACCATGGTGTCAGATCTAAAGGAGAGGGGACTGGGACAAGGAGAGACCCTCCTCTCAACTGGTGAAGCAATTAACCTCTCCCTGGGAACAGAGGGGGTGCCTTATGAGTAGCATTAGTTTCTTGGAGCTTCTCAAATAAAAAGGTATCTAGTAGGATTAAAGTAAGCAGATCACAGGGCACCCTGTCTTAGGCTATGTGGAGAGCGCCCTCGTACCAAAAACCATGCCATGTTTGAGCCGGCCTGTACGGCCTCTGTATGGTTTGAAATTTAGGTGAGGATCCACACTAACTCCCGTCATTGGGCCCCTGTATCTATCTTTAATGAAAAATCTGTGAGGTGCTCCTTAAACAAAAGATAGTGATATAATTTTGGCACCAATAACTCCATCTCCAGACAAGAAGAAAGGGGCACCTTCCAAACCCAGTATTCACCTTTTAGTCTGGCCCATGGTATGTCCTCCTTCCTAAATGCCTACTCCACAAAAAGTTACGTGTGCTTGCCTGCCATCAATTAGGGAGGTGAAAAAGGGATCAAAATCTAAAATTCTTAACATATGCATTAAACCCAAACACTTTACAGCATGTGTCAAACCTTTCCCAACATCTATAAGCAGTTACAAATATCATTAGATCAATTTCAGTAAGAGTACAATGACATACATTGTTGTCAAATACCACCATTTCCAGACTCTGAGCTGTAACAGTCACAGGAACCCCAATCTTTCCCCTTCTTAAGTGAAGAGGTTAGTATTTTAATTGAAATGAGTTCTGTGTCCCAAAGATTAAAACAGTCTGATGTCCAGTCTGCATCTCAGCTCCAAAGCAGACCAGAGTTCAAGCTGCAGAAGCAGTTTAGCACTTGTGCTTCAGGGCAGTGGGATTCCTGGGTGAGGTGAGCTGGATTCAGCTATCTGGAAGCACATCCTGGCATTATCTCAGCCGGGTCTCCCTGGACTCAGGAGGCAGAATTGACACCCTGTAGAGTGGGCAGCAGGTTCTGTTATCAGGGACTCCTCTCCTTGGGGGCAGGAAAAGCCAGACTAAGGACCTCTCTGCAATCGCCTCAGGAACTCCCTCTGTGTCCGCAGCGCAGCCTCGACATCAGGCCCAGCTTTTATTTTCTTTCTGTGAAAAAAGCATAAACATATCCTCGACCCCAAATATATATAGGTCGGGTTTTTTCATAATGCATTGCAAGGGGCTTTTCCACCTTGCCTAGCAAAGGTCAGCTTGGTGTTATCATGTCAGATCCGTTTGCATCTGGATCTACTTGCAAGTTTCATAAGCTGCTTACAAGGAGCCTTATTATGCTCCATAATATTTTTTTTTATTATTATTAACCATATATGCAGTTCCTCCATTGGAAGAGCCATTTTGTAAAATTTAGCATAAAATCCCCTTTAAGGGATTTTTTGCTATAACATTAGCAAAATACAGTTGTGTGAATTGTAGCAATAATCATCTGGGGATCAAGCCATTTTTTAGCTTTTATCCTGCCCTTTTGTACCAGACAGGCTACTGGTTTAAATTAAGAGTTTAATATCTTAATTGGCAAAACTTGAGAAGATTTTGCCATAAACAGCATTTTTTTCATAAAAATGTAGAATAAGTTTTATATTTAATATGCACACTTGCCATAGCTGCATTATAATTAAAATACTGTATTTGTTGATTATTGTATACTTTACCTGTTGATTTATATTTTACCTGTTTGAGTACCTGTTAGGCAGCTTTAAGCTCTCTCTATTGGAAACTGTTTTTTTTTTTATTTTATTTTATTTTTCTATTCTAAGAGGCTCCCTTAATTAAGATGTGTGCTTCTCTGCTCCCCTTAACCAACCTTCCTTTTATCCCAAACATCCCGTTTCCCCAGGTTCCCCCCATCCTCCCCCTTCTCCCCACATTTCTCTCCCCCTTCTCCCCTCACCCCCCTCCCACCACACCCCAAGATCCCAAATTTTTGCCCGGCAATCTGGTCTACTTCCCATAACCAGGAGGATAGCTATATGTTTTTCTTTTCGGTTCACCTTCTTATTTAGTTTCTTTAGGATATCAAATTATAGACTCACTGACCTTTATTTATCTCTAGAAACCAATTATGAGTGAGTACATCCCATGTTCATCCTTTTGGGTCTGGGTTACCTCCACTCAGGATAGTGTTTTCTATTTCCATCCATTTGCATGCAAAATTCGCGTAAGTCATTGTTTTTTACCGCTGAGTAGTATTCTAATGTATATATATTCCATACTTTCTTCATCCATTCTTCCATTGAAGGGCATCTAGGTTGTTTCAGGTTCCGGCTATTACAAATAATGCTGCTATGAACATAGTTGAACAAATATCCTTGTCATATGATCGAGCATCTCGTGGGTATATTCCCAAGAGTGGCATTGCTGGGTCCATGGGTAGGTTGATCCCAAATTTCCTGAGAAACCGCCACACTGCTTTCCAAAGTGGTTGCACAAGTTTGCATTCCCACCAGCAATGGATGAGGGTACCCCTTTCTCCACAGCCTCTCCAGCAAAGGGCTATCATTAGTGTTTTTGATTTTAGCCATTCTGACAGGTGTAAGGTGATATCTCAATGTTGTTTTGATTTGCATTTCCCCTGATCGCTAAGGAGGCTGAGCATGACCTTAAGTGCCTTTTGGCCATTTGAACTTCTTCTGTTGAGAATTCTCTCTTCAGATCAGTGCCCCATTTTTTTAATTGGGTTAATTAGCATTTTGAAGTCTAGTTTCTTGAGTTCTTTATATATTTTGGAGATCGGACCTTTTGTCTGTTGCGGGGTTGGTGAAGATCTTCTCCCAGTCAGTGGGTTCCCTTTTGTCTTAGTGACAGTGTCTTTTGCTTTACAGAAGCTTCTCAGTTTCAGTAGGTCCCATTTATTCAATGTTGCCAATGACTGTGCTGCTGGGGTTATACCTAGGGAAGCGATAGCCTGTGCCCATCTGTTGTAGGGGGTACTTCCCACTTTCTCTTCTATCAGGTTCATGTGTTCAGATTGATATTGAGGTCTTTGATCCACATTGGACTTGAGTTTTGTGCATGGTGATAGATATGGGTCAATTTTTCTTTCTTCTACAGGTTGACATCCAGTTGTGCCAGCACCATTTGTTGAAGATGCTTTCTTTCTTCCATTGTATACTTTTAGCACCTTTATCGAAAATGAGGTGTTCATAGGTTTGTGGGTTAAGATCCGGGTCTTCTACGACGATTCCATTGGTCGACTTCTCTACTTTTTATGCCAATACCACACTGTTTTCATTACGGAGCTCTATAGTAGAGTTTAAAGTCAGGGATGGTAATGCCTCCAGAAGTACCTTATTGTACAAGATTGTTTTGGCTATCCGGGGTTTTTTGTTATTCCATATAAAAGTTGATTATTGTCCTTTCAAGATCAGTGAAGAATTTTAATGGGATCTCGATTGGGATTGCATTGAATCTATAAATTGCCTTTGGTAGGATTGCCATTTTTATTATGTTGATCCTCCCAATCCAAGAACGGAGATCCTTCCATTTTCTGGTATCCTCTTCAATTTCTTTCTTCGATGCCTTAAAGTTCTTGTCAAATAGATCCTTCACTTCTTTGGTTAGAGTTACCCCGAGATATTTTATGCTGTTTGTGGCTGCTCATGTGGAAAGGTGATGTTTCTCTGATTTCCTCTCTGCTTCCATATCCTTTGTGTATAGGAGGGCGACTGATTTTTTGGAGTTGATCTTGTATCCCGGCCACATTACTAAAGGTGTTTATCAGCTGTAGGAGTTCGCAATTTGGGAGTTTTTGGATATGTAGACTATCATATCATCTGCAAATAACGAAAGTTTAACTTCTTCCTTTCCAATTCGAATCCCTTTGATCCCCTTATGTTGATCTTATTGCTATTGCTAAAACTTCAAGCACTATATTGAAGAGGTATGGAGAGAGTGGACAGCCTTGTCGTGTTCCTGATTTAAGTGGGGATGGCTTTGAGTTTCTCTCCGTTTAATTTGATGTTAGCTGTCGGTTTGCTGTAAATAGCTTTTATTATATTTAAAGTATGACCCTTGTATCCCTAATCTCTCCAAGACTTTTATCATAAAGGGATGTTGAATTTTGTCAAAAAGCTTTTTCAGCATCTAATGAAATGATCATATGGTTTTTTTCTTTCAGTTTATTTATATGATGGATTACATTGATAGATTTTCGTATGTTGAACCAGCCTTGCATCTCTGGTATGAAGCCTACTTGATCATAATGATAATGTTTCTAATGTATTCTTGGATACGGTTCGCCAGTATTTTGTTGAGGATTTTTGCGTCGATGTTCGTGAGTGAGATTGGCCTGTAATTCTCTTTCTTGGTTGAGTCTTTTGTGTGGTTTTGGTATCAGAGTGATGGTAGCTTCATAAAAGGAATTTGGCAATGACTCTTCTGTTTCTATATTGTGAAATACACCTTTAAGGAGTATAGGTATTAGGTCTTCTTGGAAATTCTGGAGAATTCCGCATTGAAACCGTCTGGTCCTGGGCTTTTTTTGGTAGGGGAGGTTTTTGATAACAGCTTCTAATTCTTCGCGACTGACAGGTCTATTTAGATTGCTCACCTGGTCCTGATTTAACTTTGGTATATGGTATTTATCTAAAAAAAGTGTCCATTTCTTTTTACATTTTCCAGTTTTGTGGCATACAGGCTTTTAGTAAAGATCTAATGATTCTCCTGAATTTCCTCTGTGTCTGTGGTTATGTCCCCCTTTTCATTTCTGATCTTATTAATTTGCAGATTCTCTCTCTGCCGTTTGATTAGTTTGGATAGGGGTTTATCAATTTTGCTTGATTTTCTCCAGGAACCAGCTTTTTTGTTTCATTGATTCTTTGATTGTTTTCTGTGTTTCTATTTTGTTGATTTCAGCCCTCAGTTTGACTATTTCCAGTCTTCTACCCTCCCTAGGTGAGTCTGCTTCTTTTTTTTCTAGAGCTTTCAGGTGGGCTGTTAAGTCTCCAATGTATGCTTTCTCTGTTTTTTCTTTAAGTGGGCACTAAGGGCTATGAACTTTCCCCTTAGGACTGCTTTTCAAAGTGTCCCATAAGTTTGAGTATGTTGATTCTTTATTTTCATTGAATTCAAGGAAGACTTTAATTTCTTTCTTTATTTCTTCTTTAATCCAGGTGTGGGTCAATAGTTGACTATTCAGTTTCCATGAGTTTGCAGGCTTTCTGGGGGTAGCATTGTTGTTGAATTCTAACTTTAGTCCGTGGTGATCTGATAAGACACAGGTGGTTATGGATATTTTTTTGTAACTGTGGAAGTTTGCTTTGTTAACGAGGATGTGGTCAATTTTAGAAGGTTCCATGAGCTGCAGAGAAGAAGGTATATTCTTTCCTATTTGGGTGGAATGTTCTAAGATGTCTGTTAAGTCCATTTGATTCAATACCTCCATTAATTCTCTTATTTCTCTGTTAGGTTTCTGTCTGATTGACCTGTCCATTGGTGAAAGAGGCGTGTTGAGATCTCCCACTATTAGTGTGTGCGGTTTGATGGCGTCTTTGAGTTTTAGTAATGTTTCTTTTACATATGTGGGTGCTTTTATATTAGGGGCATAGATATTCAGGATTGAGACCTCATCCTGATCAATTGTTCCTGTTATGAGTATAAAATATCCTCTCCATCTCTTCTGATTGATTTAAGTTTGGAAGTCAACTTTGTTAGAAATTAGTATGGCCACACCAGCTTGTTTCTTAGGTCCATTTGCTTGATAAACCTTTTCCCATCCCTTTACTCTAAGTAGGTGCCTATCTTTTAGGTTGAGGTGTGTTTCTTGTAAACAGCAGAATGTTGGATCCTGTTTGCGTATCCAATCTCTTAGCCTGTGTCTTTTTATAGGTGAGTTGAGTCCATTGACATTAAGGGATATTAATGACCGAGTGTTACTAACTCTGGTCACCTTTTTAGTCATAGGGTTTAGGTGTGTTTGCTTTCTTTTAGTTGTGCTGGTAAAGGGTGTCTAGAAGTTTGAGTTATTGTGGTCATTGTTGGTCTCCTTGGTTTGTGATTTTCCTTCTATTACTTTCTGTAAGGCTGGATTTGTGGCTACGTATTGTTTAAATTTGTTTTTATCCTGGAAAATTTTGTTTTCTCCATTTATAGTGAACGAAAAGCGGCTGGGTATAGTAGTCTGGGCTTGGATCCATGTTCTCTTAGCTTCTGCAGTACATCTATCCAGGACCTTCCGGCTCCAAGATATTTCCATAGAGTCAGGAGTAAGTCTGATAGGTTTACCTTTATAAGTAACTTGACCTTTTTCCTTTGCGGCTCTTAATATTCTTTTCTTTATTCTGGATGTTTTGTGTTCTGATTATTATGTAGAGGAGATGTTTTTTTCTTCTCCAGTCTATTCGTTCTTGGTATTGCTTCTTGAACCTTCAAAGTAATATCTTTCTTTAGGCTTAAAATTTTCTTCTTCTATAATCTTTTATTAAATATATTTTCTGAACCATTGAGCTGTACTTCTTCTCCTTCTTGTACGTCCCAATTATTCTTAGGTTTGGTCTTTTTTATTGTGTCCCATATTTCTCGAATGTTTTGTGATGAGAATTTGGTGGTTTTACTGTTTTCTTTGATCAGTGTGTTAATTTTCTCTATGGTATCTTCAGTGTCTGACATTCTTTCTTCTAACTCTTGTAATCTGTTGGTTAGTACTTGTCTCTGTAGTTCCTGTTCGTTTACCCAGATTTTCCATCTCCAACCTTCCCTCGGTTTGTGTTTTCTTCATTACTTCCATTTCATTCTTCAGGTCTTGAACCATTTCCCTTACCTGTTTGATTGCATTTTCTTGTTTCCTCTTAGTTTTCTTGGGTATCTTTGAGCGATTTATTCATTTCCTCTACCTTTTTTGTTTGTAATCTCCCAAATTGTTTATGGCAGTTTTTTCACCTCCTGTTTAAGGTCTTCTATTATTTTTCAAAAAATTCACTTTTGGTCGATTTCTTCTACTTCTTCTGGAGTAGGGTGTACAATTCTTCTTTTTCGGGATCCTGGGTTCTGGTGATGCCATGTTGCCTTTCAGGTTGTTGGAGGAATTCTTGCGTTGGCGCCTTTACATCGATCCTCTTCAAATGAAGCCAAGAGAGGCCTGGTGTCTTGGTCCAGTTTTTTGCTGTGACTGAGCCTCTGCGTGATCTCTTCAGTGTGGAAGCAAGGTCCGTCCTGCTGAGCTTGATCTGCCCAGTGATGTCTCTCCTGGCACCTGGATCTGATCTCCCTGCTGCTTGGGTGTCTCGCCAACAAAGGCCAACCTCGCTGCCGCAGGGCAGGCAGGCCACCTAGACAAAGGGAGCTACTACACCTCCTGGCTGCGCCCCCCCTCTAATTCGGACCCTGTCCCAGCTCCCAAACAGGCTGAGCTGGGAGCTGTTGTGTGGTTCAAAGAGGGGGGGGGGTCAGAGGTAGTGCGGAGGGCCTTGGATGCAAGTTGGGTGGGACAGTAATGGAGAAGAGGTATCAAGAGTACAGCCCTGCAGACTGACCAGGGAGTGCAGGAGGGGTGGGGAACGTCTGAGCTCCCCTGTCCGGGGCTGCCGCTGTCAGGCCAGAAACTCACTCACCCCAGCGATGGCCCACCTGGCACCCGGATCCGATCTCCCCGCCGCCTGGGCGTCCCGCGAACAAAGTGCCGGGCCCGGGTGCAGGCCGGCCACCTAGACAAAGGGGAGCCACCACCCTCCCAAATGCCCTCCCCTATTTGTGTATCTTTTGAAACAATATCCACAGTAAATTAGAGCATATAATGAAAGTCATATATACAGTTCTAACCCAAAATCAAATTAAATGTCCAATTGCTTTATATTAAAGTAAATCCAGATGGGTGTTGTAGTTTTCCCCTCATTTGATGAAAGAAAAACATGGATAAGTTTTGATTTTGTAAAAATATCACTAAAATTCGAGTGTCACATAAGAAATCTACAAAGTTAGACAAATTAATTAATTAGAATTTATCTTATAACAAATATTCTTACATATTTAAAAGCACATAATTTCTAACTAAGTAAGCAGGTGATTGAAAAATTATAGTTCTATACACTTTGTTCAGAATGATATCTACATAATAAAACTACAAATTTGTAAAATTATCAGTTTCATTAAAACAAATATTCTTTGAGAATAATAAAAAAAAAAAACAAATTATTCAAAAATGTTTTATTGATATTTGAAACAGTAGATCAACTTGGAAAAATTGTAGTGTTAATTTTTTGTGACTATTTTTAAAATTAATATAAACTCTTAGATGCCATAAAACAAAGCTACAACCTGGACAGTGATGGCATGTGCCTTAATCCCAGCACTTGGGAGGCAACGGCAGAGCAGAGCTCTCTGTGTGTCGGAGGCCTGCCTGGTCTATAAAGTGAATTCCAAACAGCCAAACCTTTACACTGAGAAAGTCAGAGAAGCCATGAACCACTGAACCACATCTCAACCTTGCCTACCCAAATTCTCCAGCCTTGTGGTAAAATATAAAATAATGGAAATGGGTTAAATTAAGATATAAAAGCTAACCAATAAGAAGTTAGACTAATTTAGCTGTGATTTAATTAGTACAGTTTCTGGGTGGTTATTTTGGAAGTCTGGAGGCCAGAAAAACAAGCCACCTCCTACAGCATGAAGGAAAAAGACATATAATGCAAAAACACATTTACAAACCTTGTGTCTGGATATGAGGATTATGGGAGGTTAATTTTCTGGAACACAGGTTATTTTCTGGAACATCAGTGGTGACACACTCCAACAATGAGAGTTAGACCACTTACCCCAGAAGGAGCATTCACTATCAATAATAGTCACCCAGGGGATGGTGTCTTCCCTACTTTAATGAAAAAAAGTTCAAGAGGCCCAAACCCATACAGGTGTAACTGCACCAAAGTTAATTCATGAGTATATCTGCCATGCCATCTTCAGAAAGCATTCTTGCCCAGCAGGCCCCTTCCCAACAACTGGCAATTATGATTTTGCCCTACTTTGTTGATGCATTCTGACACATTGTTAGGGAAATTCACTTATAGGTGAATTTATTATTTAATCTTTTTTTTTTTTTTGGCTTGTTCTACACACTGGTTTGAAGTAACTTCAGCAGTGAAAAAGGGTTTTTCTCTTTCTTTGCATTCTTGCCAGCATTCGTTGTCATAATCTTAGTTATTCAAAATGTGGTGAGATGGAATCTCAAAGATGATTTTCTCTGCTTTATTCTAACTACTGATGTTGAACATTTTCTAATCCATTTCTTGTGTATTTGTATTTCTTCTTTATTAACTCTCTTCTTTCAATTCTACCCCCTACCCCCCACACACACCATTTTTAGAAATAACAAGTATTGTTTCATTCCAATGGTTCAATGAGGTATGGGTATAAAAAATCCATAAATTCATCTTTTCAATGTTTTAAATTTTAAGTAAGATATGATTACATATTACCTTCCAATTTCCAGTCGTTCATCAAACCTCTCGGTTTTAATCCTCTTCTCCCTCTCCAAATTCCATGTCTCTTTTACACACATACACACATGCACAAACACACAAAACACACACACAGAGACAGGGCCAGAGACAGACAGACAAACAGACAGACAGCAGCAAGCAGGCAGGCAGAAACAGTCTGTGTGTGTGTGTAAAATCTAAAAATACAGCATTCTAAGTTCATTTAATGTTGTCAGCTAATTCGAGATTCCATCCCCACTCCATCCAAGGCTAACCTACTAACACACTTGTGCTTCAAAGTACAATCAAATATCCTGAAGCATGTCTTCATCTATTTTCATATCACAAATGATCGATTAATAGTTCAAGGATCTTATTTACTATGTCCCATTCTCATTTCTTTTGTTTGTTAGTTTTGTTTCACAAATATCTAAAATAACAGTAACACTAAACATAAATTTCTGAACATTACTGATCTGTGAAGATCATTGTAATAATTATAAGCAAATATTTAAATTGACAAAAAATAAATTTTAACATCCATAGACATCTAGAGCAGAGTTTAGTCTTAGGCTAGATAAAATTTTTATTAGAACTTTTAGTTTCCTCCAGTCTATCAAAGAAGCCTGAAAGCCATCCCATAGTTTCTTTCTTACATTTGCTACAAAATAAACATCAAATGATTTTTGCTTCCCCATTTCACTTATATATATAAGCCCAAAAATATAACCTTTTTACTATACCTATTTTGTAGAATCATTCAAAATGTTTTGCTGTTAACTTCTTTATTAACATCTCACAATAATCAAGAAAAAGTTAGCATTTGGCTTTTCTCTTTAATGCATAAAAATTAAACGAGAAAAATCAGTGATAAAAAAAAACCTTTATTAGGTTATGCTAGCAATAAAACAAACCTTTAATCTCCATATCAATAATCTTTGAAGTTTATATTGCCTTCCTACCTACTAATTACTCAAGTATATCATGTACAACCTTTCTTCCTACTGTGAAAACACATTGCCTTCTTGTAAATAAACAATATAGATTGTCTCCAGTGGGTGGATCTCAGGCCAACGAAAGTAAAACAAAATAAAAGGCAAATTGATTTTTAAACGATTTAACTGAACGCCTGTGACGAACACAGCCTCACATTTTCCTCCTATTTGTCAGTGTCGCATTGATTATAATGTCACTTAGCGATAGAGGTCATGTTAATTTTATCACATCCAAGGATGCTAGGTGAAATCTCTGGCATGTGTGCAGGCAGGAAGCTCGTTTGTCACATCGTTACTTTCCTGTCTGTTGAAGGTAGGTGTCTTTTTGAAGAATATGCCACAGCTAGAGGTTGCTAATTTTGCATAACACTTTGAAAGCTGTCTTTCCATAGAGAATGAGTGGGATGCTGCTTCATTTTCTGTTAGAAAGCATGTAGGGGACAGCTGTCAGGGACGGTTGCTGTCTCTCTTCTACATGGGTAGCAATGAGGGGGGAAAAAAGTGCTTAAAAACATAGTAATAAATTGTAACTAAAATTTCTATTTACTAAACTGCATGTTAATTCCACGCTCAGAATGAAGCTTTTCTGGTCTGCTGTGAGCTGATATTTTTTCCTTTAACAAGTCAAAGGATCACTATAAATGGAAGTGATTTACAGAAGCTTCTAATGCACTTGGTTGATAACCAAATAATTTCCTTCCTGTAAGAAATCATAGGAAGTAAGATACAGCTACACTTTTGAAGCTATACAGATAATTTTACTAAGTATTTCGAGAGATGTCTCAAAATAATGTAAAGATAATCATCTTTGTTAAGACCCCAAATTATGTCATGAATATTCTAATGTTTCAAAATTTAAATATATTAAATAATGTGTGCAAACTTCATTCGAATTTAATTGTATTGAATATAATAAATTATGAGTTTGAATAATTATATATTTCTCTAGAAGCAATTGATAAATGCAAATAAATTAATGTCATAAATAATGTAACAGTGAAACAATGAAATAAAGTCAGATCTATAATGACAAATATCATTTTTTTCTTCTTTTATTTTCTTTATTTTAAATAATAATAAACAAAATAATTGATTTGCGATTATTACAATAATATACGCAAGTTCTTTTAATTAGTAAGAAGAGATAAATAAATGATAAGAGTCAAACCATGTAATCAAATCAGATCTTAATGAAAAGGTATTCCTTATTATTGATTTAGAGGATAAAATTATACTTAAATCTTTCTTACTGTGTAGGAATATATCTTCTACTTCTATATAAATCTAAAAAGCCCCTGGGTCTGCTTTTACCATTATTGATAGCAAAGAAATCATTTATACTATCATTCTAATGTTAGTCCTCTTATATCCTTTCCAAATAACTAATAAAGAAAACTTGATAATCCAAGAAAGATTTCATAGAGAATCATGTGTGGAAAAATTGAGGTGGTATCCCCTTTCCTAGACTTCCAGACATTGACACCAATGTGCCAGAGGTAAGCTAAACTTCTTTGAAACTTCTAGCCAAGCCAATCTGCCAGAGAAATATCAAGACAGCTCAGTGAAACAAAAAAGAACATATAGGCAGAACACCCACCAAAGCTCTTTAAGAATCTGGGATGCATAAATCACACATATAGAATAAGTCTTATATTAAGAATCAAATTTTGAGTTTGTACCCTACCAGAAATATATAACTGAAACAAAATATGTGCGTGCGTGTGTGTGTCTATTTTTATCATTTTTTTGTATGAACCGACTAGGTGTGTATGTTAGAAAATATACCAACTGTGCATAAATTTATTATAATTTAAATGCACTGATAATTTTGATGTACTTTTAATCATACTTATCTTAACAACAAACTTAAAACATATAAAAATAATCTCACCACATATTTCCCATGATGCCTAGTTTTTTAAAAGGATGTTATATACAAATATAAATACAAGGCAAAACAAGGTATGTGTCTGTCAGAGACATGGATGTTTAAAAAAACAGCTCAGTTAACATTGTTGATTAACTATCAGAATATCAAAACAACTAAATGTATTTATACAGTGTGGCTATATACTCCATTAACGTTCTGATTTTTAGCTTTTGTTCCTTTTTTCTTGATTTTTCTAATTCATGCTTATATATCTTTTATTTTTAGTGGAAATATTTGTACAATATATTTTACTTCCCATTCGCAACTCTCAATGATCCTCTCCCCCAAATTCATCTTTCTTTCTCTATTTCATTACAACACACCGAAATGTAAAAAATGATAAACTAAATCAATATGAAATAAAAAGAAAGATAACAGAATAGCATTTTTTAAAAAAAAAGTACAAGAAAGCATACAAATGCAGAGGTATGTTCATCTGAAATCCCCACCCGGCAAAAATTCATAAACTATAGTATATAAATACTTGTAAAAACGAATCCCTTTATTATTATGAAAAAATAACTCCAAAATTACCATGAAGTTCATTGCTGTTGGCCTTCTACTACCAGATATGTATTCATATTAGTATTAATGTTTCTGGAAGTATTCCAAGGCCTCTCTTTCTGCACTTTCTTTTTTTTTTTTTTTTTTTTGTGATTCCTGTCTTTGGGCCCAGCTACTTCAAGTGGGTCTTCTCTGATGATGGCTGATTGGGGACACTGATAGGTGAGCACAGCAGGATACCATTAAGTATCATTATTCTGTGTCCATTCCTTAGCAGAACAGTAGTATTTGGTTTTCCCCAAATCCATGACTTCTATAGTTTCAGGTTTATGTACAACTGATCAGTGTCTTGAATTGGGTTACATCTCAGGAATGAACCTTAAATCTAATTGAGTCTTGACTGGTTACTCTTTACAAGCTTGTGTCACTGTAGTACCAACATACCTTTCCAGGAGTGGGTCACTTTTTAAGATCAGAGGGCTTGTGACTGGGTTGTTTTTCTACCATTCTTCTCTGTAGTCTAGGAATACCCCCATACTAAGTTGATGGTCACTAGGGCTCTGGGTAGAGTAGCTCAGTTCTTATTCAGTGGAGGTGTAAGTGATATCTTCAGCAGCACAACCTTACAATCAATTTGTAGAGG
>CAWTZC010002004.1:0-17889 GCA_963919715.1 Microtus obscurus | reverse complement strand
CAAATAGATCCTTCACTTCTTTGGGTTATTAGAGTTACCCCGAGACATTCTTATTTACGAATATCTTAAAAGATTTTCTGATTTTCCTCTCTGCTTCCATATCCTTTGTGTATAGGAGGGCGCATTGATTTTGGAGTTGATCTTGTATCCTGCCACATTACTAAAGGTGTTTACCAGCTGTGTAGGAGTTCTTTGGTGGAGTTTTTGGGGTCGCTTATGTATACACTATCATATCATCTGAAAATAACGAAAGTTTAACTTTTCCTTTCCAATTCGAATGCCCTTGATCCTCTTATGTTGTGTTATTGCTATTGCTAAAACTTCAAGCACTATATTGAAGAGGTATGAGAGAGTGGACAGCCTTGTTCGTGTTCCTGATTTAAGTGGGATGGCTTTGAGTTTCTCTCCGTTTAGTTTGATGTTAGCTGTCAGTTTGCTGTAAATAGCTTTTATTATATTTAGGTATGACCCTTGTATCCCTAATTTCTCCAAGACTTTTATCATAAAGGGATGTTGAATTTTGTCAAAAGCTTTTTCAGCATCTAATGAAATGATCATATGGTTTTTTTTTTTCTGTTTATTTATATGATGGATTACATTGATAGATTTTCAGATAAGTGGAACCAGCCTTGCATCTCTGGGATGAAGCCTACTTGATCATAATGGATAATTTTTCTAATGTGTTCTTGGATACGGTTTGCCAGTATTTTTGTTGAGGATTTTTGCGTCAATGTTCATGAGTGAGATTGGCCTGTAATTCTCTTTCTACAGCTTTTGCTTGGTATCAGAGTGACTGTAGCTTCATAAAGGGAATTTGGCAATGACTCTTCTGTTTCTATATTGTGAAATACCTTAAGGAGTACAGGTATTAGGGTTTTCTTGAAATTCTGGTAGAATTCCGCATTGAAACCATCTGGTCCTGGGCTTTTTTTGGTGGGGAGGTTTTTGATAACAGCTTCTAATTCTTCGCGACTGACAGGTCTATTTAGATTGTTCACCTGGAATTTGATTTAACTTTTACATGGTATTTATCTAAAAAAGTGTCACCTCTTTTTTATTATCCAGTTTCGTGGCATACAGGTTTTTGTAGTAAGATCTAATGATTCTCTGAATTTCCTTCTAAGGTCTGTATATGTCCTCTTTCATTTCTGATCTTATTAATTTGCAAATTCTCTCTCTGCCGTTTGATTAGTTTGGCAAGGGGTTTATCAATTTTGTTGATTTTTTCCAGGAACCAGCTTTTTGTTTCATTGATTCTTTGAATTGTTTTCTGTGTTTCTATTTCTTGTTGATTTCAGCCTCAGTTTGACTATTTCAGTCTTTTACTCCTCCTAGGTGAGTCTGCTTCTTTTTTTCTAGAGCTTTTCAGATGGGCTGTTAAGTCTCCAATGTATGCTTTCTCTGTTTTCTTTGGGTAGCACTAAGGGCTATGAATCCTCTCAGGGACTGCTTTCAAAGTGTCCCATAAGTTTGAGTATATGATTCTTTATTTTCATTGAATTCAAGGAAGACTTTAATTTCTTTCTTTATTTCTTCTTTGATCCAGGTGTGGGTCACAAGTTGACTATTCAGTTTCCATGAGTTTGTAGGCTTTCTGGGGGTAGCATTGTTGTTGAATTCTAACTTTAGTCCGTGGTGATCTGATAAGACACAGGTGGTTATGGATATTTTTTTGTAACTGTGGAAGTTTGCTTTGTTACCGAGGATGTGGTCAATTTTCGAGAAGGTTCCATGAGCTGCAGAGAAGAAGGTATATTCTTTCCTATTTGGGTGGAATGTTCTATAGATGTCTGTTAAGTCCATTTGATTCAATACCTCCATTAATTCTCTTATTTCTCTGTTAGGGTTTCTGTCTGATTGACCTGTCCTTTGGTGAAAGAGGAGTGTTGAGATCTCCTACTATTAGTGCGCAGTGTTTGATGGCAGCCTTGAGAAGGTGTTTTTACATATGTGGGTGCTTTTATATTAGGGCATGGATATTCAGGATTGAGACCTCATCCTGATCGCACTGTTCCTGCTATGAGTATAAAATATCCCTCTCCATCTCTTTTGATTGATTTAAGTTTGAAGTCAACTTTGTTAGAAATTAGTATGGCCACACCTGCTTGTTTCTTAGGGTCCATTTGCTTGATAAACCTTTTCCCATCCCTTTACTCGAAGTAGGTGCCTGTCTTTGTGGTTGAGGTGTGTTTCTTGTAAACAGCAGAATGTTGGATCCTGTTTGCGTATCCAATCTCTTAGCCTGTGCTTTTTTATAGGTGAGTTGAGTCCATTGACATTATGTAATATTAATGACCAGTGGTTGCTAACTCCGGTCATTTTTAGTCATAGAGTTTAAGCTTGTTTCTTTTAGTTGTGCTGGTGAAGGGTGTCTAGATGTTTGAGTTATTGTGGCTGTTGTTGGTCTCCTTGGTTTGTGATTTTCCTTCTATTACTTTCTGTAAGGCTGGATTTGTGGCTACGTATTGTTTAAATTTGTTTTTATCCTGGAAAATTTTGTTTTCTCCATTTATAGTGAATGTATGCTTGGCTGGGTATAGTAGTCTGGTCTTGCATCCATGTTCTCTTAGCTTCTGGCAGTATATCTATCCAGGACCTTCTGGCTTTCATGGTTTCCATAGAGTAGTCAGGTGTAAGTCTGATAGGTTTACCTTTATAAGTAACTTGACCTTTTTCCTTTGCAGCTCTTAATATTCTTTCTTTATTCTGTATGTTTTGTGTTCTGATTATTATATGGCGAGTAGATGTTTTTTTTTTTTTTAATTGGTCTATTCGGTGTTCTGTATGCTTCCTGAACCTTCAAAGGAATATCTTTCTTTAGGTTGGGAAAGTTTTCTTCTATAATTTTATTAAATATATTTTCTGAACCATTGAGTTGTACTTCTTCCCCCTTCTTCTATCCCAATTATTCTTAGGTTTGGTCTTTTTACTAGTCCCCCATATTTCAGAATGTTTTGTGACAGGAGAATTTGTTGGTTTTGCTGTTTTCTTTCATCAGTGTGTTAATTTTCTTCTATGGTATCTTCAGTGTCTGACATTCTTTCTTCTAACTCTTGTAATCTGTTGGTAGTACTTGTCTCTGTAGTTCCTGTTCGTTTACCCAGATTTTCCATCTCCAACCTTCCTTCGGTTTGAGTTTTCTTCATTACTTCATTTCATTCTTCAGGGTCTTGAACCATTTTTACCTGTTGATTGCATTTTCTTGTTTCTCTTGGTTTTCTTGGGTATCTTTGAGTGATTTATTCATTTCTACCTTTTTGTTTGTCATCTCTAATTGTTTATGGCAGTTTTTCACCTCCTGTTTTAGGGTCTTCTATTATTTTCAAATAATTCATTTTTGAGTCGATTTCTTTTCTACTTTTCTGGAGTAGGTTGTACAATTCTTCTTATTTCGGGATCCCTGGGTTCTGGTGATGTCATGTTGCCTTTCAGGTTGTTGGAGAATTTTTGCATTGGCGCCTTCCCATCTCCTTTTTCAAATGAAGCCAAGAGAGGCTCGTGTCTTGGTCCTGTCTTTGTTGTGCCTGAGTCTCTGGATGTATCTCTTCAGTGTAGAAGCAGGGACCGTCCTGCTGAGCTTGAACTCCTCAGTACCTCCAAACATGGACAACCATCCAGATGGGACTCCTCAGCACCACCCCCCAGTGATGTCTCTCCTGGCACCCGGATCTGGTCTCCCTGCTGCTAGGGTGTCTCGCGGAACAAAGGGCCGACTCCCGCTTGGTGCAGGCCTGCCACCTAGACAAAGGAGCCACCACCCTTCGAATGCCCTCCCACCCGGGACCCTGTCCCAGCGCCAAAACAGGCTGAGCTGGGAGCTGTTGTGTGGTCCAAAGAGGGGAGGGGGGTCAGAGGTAGTGGGGAAGGGCCTGATGCAAGCTGGGTGGGACAGGAATGGAGAGGAGGTATCAAGCAGTACAGCCTCAAGAGATCAGACCAGGAAGTCCTAAATTTTTATTTACTCTAAAAGTAAACCTTTTGGCTATGGATCAGTAAGTGTTCTGAACCCATACTACAGATACACACTTCACAGAGGACATTTTGAAGGTCAGTAATGCAAAAAATAATAACCCTTGCCTTATTTACTCATGAACTGCTCAAAAATATATGTCCAAAGCTTGAAGTCCAATATAACACTCAAAGATCCTCCAAATTAAAATCTCCTTCAATAAGATGTCAGAGTCACAGAAAAGTCATGGTTTAAACTGTTGGGGATAAAGAGTTACTATTCTAGATCCAAGTGTGTGGGACCCTCTGAGGGAGTAGACGAGAGCCAGAAACCTTGTGGAACCAACCCCAGCCAGAGACCTCCGCAAGAGTTACTACTCTGGACCCAAGTCTGGGACCTCTGAGGGAGAAGACCACAGCCAGAGAGACCTTGTAGAACCAACCACAAAAATGGAGACCTCTGCAGGGGCAGACCCAGACCAGGGACATTTATGGAAACAGGACTGAGTAAGGACCTAGGCTGATGCATACCTTAGACAGCAAACCCCATAGAAGCAGAGCAACTTCCAGAAGTGCTAAACAACTTCCAGGAACACTGATTACTCCACAGGGTGATCAATGACGGAAACAGCGACACTGATTGCACCATAATGACTAACCACCTGAGCCTTGGATCTTCTAGACCTGGAAGATTGATCACAACAGTCACAGACAGTCACCAGTAGACCAGTCAGAGGACATGGAGAGACAAAGAAAGAACTTATGCAACACCACAAAGAGCAAATGACACCAGTAAAATCTAGTGACCAACAACAGCAAGCCTGAACAACCAAATATAAATGAAGCAGAAAAAAATGACCCTAAATATAGCTTCAGGAGAATGTTTGAGCCCCTTAAAGAGAAATGAAAATTCCCTCAATGAAATAGAGGAAAAGACAAAACAAAAATTGGAAAACATCAGCAAATCCCTAAAAGAAAACAATGAAAATCAAATATATGAAAGAAACTATTCAAGACTTGAAAACTGAAATAGAGACAATAAAGAAAGCATATGCTAAGGGATTTAAGAAATAGAAATTATGAGAAAACAGTCAGAAACTACAAATATAAGCATAAAACTGAATAAAAGAGATGGAAGAGAAAGAGAATCTCAAGGGTTGAAAATAATAATTAAGGAAATAGACTAATCAGTCAAAGAAAACATTAAATCTAACAAAAGCTTAACAAAAAATATCTAAGAGATAGGGTACACCATGAAAAGACCAAACCTAAGAATAAAAAGTATGGAAAAGGAGAAGCCCAACTCAAAAGCACAGAAAATATATTTATCAAAATCATAAAAGAAAATTCTTCCCAACCTAAAGAAAGATATGCATATGAAGATACAAGAAGTTTTTACAGAATACCAAATATACTGATCAAAAATAAAGTAAAATTGCCACATAATAATCAAAACACTAAACATAGAGATGTAAGAAAGACCATTAAGATCTGCAAAGGAGAAAGGCAGACCTATCATAATTACACCTGGGCCAAGGGAGAAATAAAGAAAGTTAAAATGAAAGACTTCTTGTATTTAATGAAAATAAAGACACAACATACTCAAACCTATGGGACACTATGAAAGCAGTGCTAAGAGGAAAGGTCATAGCACTAAGTGCCTACTAGTATGAAAACAGAGAAAGCACACATTGCACTCTAAATGTTTCAATTGAAAGCTCTAGAAAAAAGAAACAGACTCTACCCAGGAGGAGTAGAAGACTGGAAATAATCAAACTGAGGGGCTGAAATCAACAAAATAGAAACAGAGAAAACAATCCAAAGAATCAATGAAACAAAAAACTGGTTTCTTAGTAATGTCTTTAGGTGGTTTGGGTATCAGAATAATTGTAGTCTTATACAAACAATTTGGCAAAAGTTCCTTCTAGTTTCTACTGCTTGCAAACTTGCCGCCAGCATATTGGTAATATTCTTCCTTGAAATCTTGAATTCTGAGGTGAAACCAATCTGGTCTTAGACTCTCATTTTGGTGGAAGATTTTGATGACTGTTTTTATTTCGTAGCAGTTATAGGATCTATTTAATTTGTTTATCAAGTCTTGATTTAATTTTGGTAATTCGAGTATTTATGCAGAAAACTGCTCCATTTCCCTGAAGTTTTTCAATGTGTAGGTTTTCAAAATATGACCTAATGATTCTCTGGATTTTCCCATGTCTGTTGTTATGCCCCCTTTTCATTTCTGAATTTGTTAATTTGTATATTCTCTCACTGCATTTTGGTTTGTTTGGATAAAAGTTTGTCAATTGTGTTGATTTTCTTGAAGATTCAACTCTTTTTCTGCATTGATTTTTGTATTGTTTTCTTGTTTCATTTGTTTACTTCGGATCTTAATTTGATTATTTCTTGCTGTCTAGTTCTCCTGGGCTAGGTTTGTTTTTTTTGATCTAACGCTTTCTGTTAATTAAAAAAAATGTTCAACATACTTAGCTAGCAGGGCAATACAAATCAAAACTACTTTGAGATTCCTTCTTATACCTTTTAGGATGGTATGAGATCCAAACTACAAATCAGCTCTTGGCAAGGATGTGGCATATGGGGAACACTCCTCCATTGCTGGTGACTTGCAAACTTGTAAAGCCACTGTGCCAAATCAATGTTGGCTCCTTTGAAAACTGACAATCTGCCTGGGCCATGTCAGAGAAACAGCAGATAGCAATTGAATGTCAGCCCACCAGGAGGCAAACCCCTGATGGGTGAATCTCTGCTAAGTGAAAGCTCTGAGGCTATAGGACCCTGGAATGTCTTTTCATTCTGCTGTACTTTTCCATGTTTGCTGCTGCTATCTTTCTCTGGTATCAGGCATAGTTAGAACGGGTGATGGGGAGATCCCTACTACCTCAGAAATGTAGTGTGTTTGTCTCATGGAAACATCACATTCTACTAGGCTTTTACATGTGGATTTTTATGAAGAGATTCCTTCCTAAGCAGTACCATCTAACTGATAATAATAAAGTTAATTTAAATACAGTTTTGTTGATTTAAAAAAAACACAAAAAACAAGGAAGTGTTTCACCACTTAAAAACCATGAGTTTTTATTGAGAAATCATGTAGAATGTGGCTTAGGTTAATGATTAAGAAAAGCAATTGCATCCCAGTAGCCCAGCTAGCTTAAATCTTTTAACCTTAACGTTGGGAAATGTTTTCACTTGTTTTGGATTACATAACAGCTGAAACAAAGCTTTGAAAAGAACTTAAATTTAAACTAGGATGTTTTTGTCAAATAGTTTTGATGTAAAAAACACATAAAAAAAGACAAATCTAAGGTTTTAGAAAGTCACATAGTTGAATGCAGAACTCCTAAAGGTCAGAGGACAAGAACAAAGCATCCCAATTATCATTAGCTTATGTAACATTCTTGCTAGGATTGGTTGATGATGAATTGGTTGATGAATTTTCAGCAAGGTTCCATCTGTCAAATTTCTGCCAATGGGGACAAATATTCAAATGCCTGAGACTGAGATAAATTCATCATTTTAAACACTACAGATATTGTTGGTGTATAGTAGTGAGTATCCATGCCTGTCACATGTGGAGACCCAGGTTCGATTCCCCCGATGGGGAGCCAGGAGCAGATGTGTCTCATTGTCACCTGAAAAGTCTTAAGTTCTTAAAACATTTTAAATGCCATATTCTGAAGATCTCTGAAAGATTTGAAAAATATCTCTCTAACTGAAATATATCTCTATACATCTAGAAAATCTAACTAACATGACTACAAGCTTGACTATTATAGATGAGTATCTACTAACTTATATTTCTTAATTATACATTTTATTTTTAAATGATCTGCACAAACATAATATTTTAATTAAGATAAGAAATGCATATACATATAACAAGATTAATCTTAAATTTGTATCAATAAACCAAGATCCATACCAATGCAATTCTCTATAGCAAGATAAGTAAGACTTCATGTTATAGTTCATTGAATAAGGGTCTACTGTTTTCTATGTTTAATTCCATTTACTCTTTTTTTTAAAATTTATTTATTTATTTATTTAAGATTTCTGTCTTTTCCCCACCGCAGCCTCCCATTTCCCTCCCCCTCCCCCAGTCAAGTCCCCCTCCCTCTTCAGCCCAAAGAGCTATCAGGGTTCCCCTGCCCTGTGGGAAGTCCATGGACCACCCACCTCCATCCATGTCTAGTAAGGTGAGCATCCAAACTGCCCAGGCTCCCACAAAGCCAATAATTGTGCAGTAGGATCAAAAACCCATTGCCATTGTTCTTGAGATCTCAGTAGTCCTCATTGTCTCTATGTTTTTTTCTAAGACGGTTTTATCCCAGGCTTTTTCAAACCCAGGTCAGCTGGCCTTGGTAAGTTCCGGTAGAAAATCCCCATTGTCTCTGTGTGTGGTTGCACCCTTGCGTTCCTGAGTTCCTTGCTCGTGCTCTCTCTCCTTCTTCTCTGATTTGGACCTTGAAATTTCTGTCCGGTGCTCCAATGTGGGTCTCGTCTCGTCCTTTCATCGCCTGATGAAGGTTAATATTCAGGAGGATGCCTATATGTTTTTCTTTGGGTTCTCCTTTCTTATTTAGCTTCTCTAAGATCAACGTATTAGAGGCTCAATGTCCTTTGTTTATGTCTAGAAACCAAATATGAGTGAGTACATCCCATGTTCCTCTTTTTGGGTCTGGCTTACCTCACTCAGGATAGTGTTCTCTATTTCCATCCATTTGCCTGCAAACTTCAAGAAGTCCTTGTTTTTTATTGCTGAGTAGTACTCTAATATGTATATATTACCATACTTTCTTCATCCATTCTTCAATTGAAGGGCATCTAGGTTGTTTCCAGGTTCTGGCTATTACAAACAGTTCTGCAATATACTTTTTGTTGTATGATAAGGCCTCTCTTGGGTATATTCCCAAGAGTGGTATTGCCTGGATCCAGCAATTGATCCCGAATTTCTGAGAAACCTCCACACTGCTTTCCAAAGTGGTTGCACATGTTTGACATTCCCACCAGCAATGCATGAGTGTACCCCTTTCTCCACACCCTCTCCAGCAAATAAATTCGCTGCAATTATGTTTTCTAAAGCCAAGAAATTCACCAAATAATAGTTAAGTAGGTAAACTCATTTAACCCTTATAATCTACAGCTCACTCCAGTAGGATCTCACTGGCAAACTGAGTAATATATTCAGTGAATAGCATGTGAAGAATCTAGAGACTCCCCTTCTTAGTTACCCTGGTAAATAGTTTGTCTATAGCTTTGGGGATGCCGGAGAGCATATTTTGCAGCTCTTATTTTGGCAGTGTTTCATAGCCCATCCTTTAAACAGCTCAGCTTGCAAAACAATCAAGAAATGTTTGGGTCTGTTAATTAACATCGATCTGAGAATTGAACTAGATTCACTCTGATAAAGAAATTGAATTGCTAATCACAATACATGTAGGCCTGAATGTGATGAGTTCAATACTCCTTCTTAGTTATTTTCAACTTTATATTCAAAGATAAATTGAGTTGATATATGAATCCTAAAGATAAGGAGAAACACTGCTTTCTGTAAAAGCTGCTGACAATAAGATTGTCAGAAAACAATGAAACCATTGCCAGATGCTTAATTTTCCTGCTTCAGAATCTTTAGGGATGTGTTTAGTACTGTTTTCTCTTCCTTGACTTCCCAAGTACTTCAGAGCTTCTTTGTAAATTCATGTTTCAAGATGTCTGACACAATTCACACTCTTTTTACATATGCAAACATGAAAAAATAGGCACCTTTTAAATTATATTTATTTTCAAAACTCCAACTTGGCAAACAATATTTATCACATCACAACTGTGCATAAGTTCTTAGATTGTATCTGTCATTTCTACATTTCTACAGTTTTATTGAAACTATAAAGATTGTTAGTACAAGGAAAATTTTCTGATGTAAAAGAAAGCCTTTTAAATACAATCTTGTAAAGAAGTTTGTGTGTCTAAAATTAAGGCATGCTAAAGATCTATGTTAAAACACACACACATTCTTAATATAACCTACTTTTGTGTAAACCTAACAGAAATAATTTTTTCCAAATGTCTTAATAATTTGGCAAATGTGAAATTATTTTGTTGTAGATATATTTTTGACATTGGTAACGTAAACATTTAGAAATGATGATAAAAATACAGAAACTATTAAGTGTGAATTATTTAGAATTCTGCAGAAAAAGCTGATTAAATTTCTATTTTTTTCTGCTTTTGTTACTTTCTTACATTTTTATGATGTGCATCTGCTACCCATGGAATTGGAGACATTTATGGTTTAGATGAGTAGACAATCCCATACGCAATGATTAATTTTAGTTATAATATGTAATATAATATAAAATATTATAACTAAAATTTATGATAGATAATATATATAATATAAAATATTATAACTAAAATTTATCATTTCATATGGGCCTTTTGAGGGTAGCAACCTTATTCTAGTTCCTTTGAATAAAGAATAAGTGTCATAGTAAGTAAACCACTTGTTGAAGGGCATTCATAGAAAGGCTCAGAGTTGCGGTTGTGCCTATTTTTGAAGGGTCTTTAACAGGCCAACCATGGCAAAATTGCAGACGGGTTTTCCCCTTTTCCTCTCCCTTATTAAAAACTTGTTTTGTTTTTGTTTTTTTCTAAAACTTTTTTTTTTCCAAAACTTTCCTCCAAGGTATATTTCCTTATTTTGCAACTGACTAGTTCTTGAGACAAAACACCAAGTTCCAACAATCAAAAATCATTATATGGCTAATAAGTCCAATCAAGATTTATCAAGGCATCCTAGCACAGATTTCCCGCTTCACCTTAAAACCCCTCTCCTGCAAAAAACACCGCTTCTTGCTCTTCTCTATTCTTGCTTTCTGCTGTTGCTATCATGGTCTTTACAGCTATTATCCCCACCCTTTTGCCCATCAGTGAAATAACTATAATTTCCACTAAAAAAATTGATATCTGGGTATGTCCTAAATTATTCGTAGGTGGGGGTGTTGCTTAAACTTATTACCACTTTTTTTAAACCTCATATCTTTTATTTTCATTTTTAATATTTTTAATTTTTTGAGACAGGGTTTCTCTGTGTTTATTTGTCCTGGAATTCACATCCGTAGACCAGGATGTCCTTGACCTCAGAGATCTGCCTGCCTTTGTCTCCCAAGTGCTGGGATTAATGCTGTATGCCCACCCCACCGTGAACTCACAGAGATCTGTCTCCCTCTGCCTCCCAAGTGCTGATATTAAAGGTGTGTATCACCACACTTAACTACTCTTTCTTTCTTTTTATTTTAAGAACTTGAAACTTTTTCTTTTCTCTCCCAAGCATTATATTTTATTTAACACACTGTAAATCATTTAGAGATTTTCTTCATTTTTGAATCTCTCTTTATTGTATTCTCTCTTTTCTGACCACATGAGTCTTTAATTTACTAAATTATATGCCTAGGATTAAATTTGTGGCTTTGACAGCTGGATCTAGCCCATCGCTTAGCTTTTTTTTCTGAGAGTCTAGCCAAACAGTCAGCTTTTCATAAACACCATTTAAGGTTTCATGGCAGGACCTCTTAAAAAAGAGGTTTTGTAGCTAAAGCTTAGTCAGAAGCCTCTCTTAAATGAGGTCCTCGCCTCTAGCAAACAGATCCCACCTGAGAAAGTGTTGCTATCAAGTAGCCATGCTTAACATTGTTATTTTGTTTCTGAATTACTTTCCAAGTTCTTTCAGGTTTTATGTGAATGCAGTTGTCCACACATTGGGCACATCCAGAACAGATTCCCATTACTGCAAGCCTGAGATGATCAAGCCTCCCGAAAATTTCCAGTCAGGAATTGACCATAATTCTAAATTTTCTTTAGATCCCTGTAAGTTTATCAGTGCCCCGAATCAGCATGAAGTAGCCTGGGAAAACTGTGCCCACATTCCCTCAAAAATGGACTATATTTTCCTTTGTTTAGAATGTTGGTTACAAGTTGTTATGGATAACGGTCAGGAGAAAAAACTAAGCAAAAGATATTAGATTAAGAGGTTTTTTTTTTTTTAAAGTGGGGGGAGTAGTGCTGTGGGACAATGATCTTTTTATCCTGTCACTTGTATTATTTTTAATAAAATGCTGATAAGCCAGTAGTCAGGCAGGAAGTAGAGGTGGGGCAATGAGAATGCTGGGAAAAGGGAAGCATAGTCTGTAGTTGTGACCCAGCCACAGAGAAAGCAAACTGTGACTGCCTCTCCAAAAAAGGTACCAAACCATGTGGCTAATGTAGACAAGAATATTGGGCCAATTTAAGATGTAAGAATTAATAAATAAGAAAGCTGAGGTACTAGGCCAATCAGTTTATAATGAATGTAGACCTCTGCATGATTCTTTTTTTCCTTTGGGATGAATAACTGAAGGACCACAAAGGACAGAACCAGACAACAACAGTATATATATTTAGTATTTTCTTGCCCGATTAATGTTTCCTTCCCTGAATCTTCTCTTCCTAGGCCCAGCCCCCTCCACTAATATTCCCTTCTGATGGCGTAATCCACGAACAATGCCACAGCAGTTTGGAATTATTATTACTAGGGTAGTATTTATTTAAAGAGGAAAAACTTACAGATCACGATCCCAGACAACAGCTCTCTGCACAACCAGAAAGGGAGTCTAGTCGCCAGCGGAGCAGCAGTCAAGAGGGAAGCCGAGCAGAGGAAGTAGATGCTTTTTGAATGGAGAGAAACCACCGCCCCAATGGGCTGGTATCTCAGCAGCTATTGGTTGGAGGGCAAAAAGACCTCCTGCAACACCTCCCCCTTTTTGTTTAAGTAAGAGAGTTCTAAACCTACTACGAAATTATATACAATAAGTACAAATATCCTATTCTACTAGCTTAGGACTTGTATAATAAATAATTTGGCCAAGTCATGAGAGAAAGTAACTATAGTTATATAGTCTTCAACCCCATCAAAGATCTGAGAAGGGAAATAATGTTACCTGGGTAATTAGGAAGTTCAGTAAAACAACTTCCAAAACCTGCAACAAATCACAGGGACAACTAGCTACCTGGGCAATCACCCAAAGTCACATTTGCAGCATTGAAGCAACCAACTTTGGCTAAGGCCTAACATAACTGACATACCATTTTCAAAGGCAAGCAACTTTTCAAAACTATCTTACCCTGTCTTGGCAGGATATGACAGTCCTGTTTTATCCATAGATGCACGCTCTGTATCTCTGTCAGTGGTTAAGGTATGGGCATTTCTTTGCCCCAAGGCCAGTTCTGTCAAAAAGAAAGGCTCAGGTGGAGTGTCTTTGGTGCTCAACATTCTCTCGGGAATAGAAGTTGCGGTGTTGCCAGGCGCAATTGTGTCTCACTACCACAAAACTCTGAGTTAGATTAAAGGCCATTTTATACAGCTCTTTGAAGAGGTTGAAGATCATCTATCTATACTGAGTATAATCTCTATATATCTAAATAACCTAATTAGTCTAATTATAAATGGCAAACTTAGATGACTATTAATCTATATAATTCTCAATATCTATCTAACTTAAAGACTAAGACAATAAACATCTGTGTAACAAATGAGGATAATGACCTCCAAATATAAACAATGTACAAATATACATTGCAATATGGTAAACTCATCGATACAATATATGTCAATACATAAAAAGTATTTTAAACAAAGGTAGAAACATGCATGCATACACAATAGTAAATATAATTTAACTTTGTATCTAAGAATCAATACCAATATATTTGTCTAAAAATTGTAACTCACAATTACAAATCTATTATCCCATCACCCTCTTTTTTTTTTTTTCAAAAATGATCCCTGAGCTTATAAAAATTCCCTCCCCCAACTTCCCAACCCCCTAAATGATGTCCCTAAACCCAGGGGCAAACTTTCTGGGGAGGGGGGACGTCGTCCCTCTAGAATTACTTCCAGCTGTCATGGGGCGTACGTTCTTTCTCTGGGGGATCCTGTGAAATCAAAATGATGGATTTAAATTTCAAGATCAAAGTCTTTTAAAATTGCAAATAGTCTCTGAGTATTTTGTGTGAGGTCTGGCCAGAATGTTGTACAAGATGTGCACCATTTCAGCTAACCAAGTTGGGATCTTCTTGTGCAGCTGGTACCCAAAACAGGTCTTGTAGTAAGCTAGCTATCAGTATCATGACGTCATATCAACCAGGTAGAGTTGTTGTTGTGGGGCCCCATCTTCTTCCTGGAAACTTGAAATGTCACTTCAGAAAAGACTCATTGTTTATTGTAAAAAACTTAAACATTAATCATATAGACATATATAGGCATATATATATATATATATTCAATGAAAGGCATGATAGATATATTCAATGAAAGGTATGATAGATTTGAAGAAAGGCAAAAGATGTTTTCTAAACTCATACTTTCTTTCTGTCCCATATCACGGCTCTTGACATGAGACAGCTCCGAGAAACTCTGGGTTTTTCTCTTACTAACAGGCTTGGAATTGGAGAGGGATTGAGCCAGAGTCCAACTTCAAAACCAGCTCTATAAATTTAGAAATATGGTTTAATATTTGTTACTTACCCATTCAGATTCTTGATATTTCCTATTGGGCAGGTATTTTTCCATCTGTCAGTATCCAAATATCCAGGGTCCCTTGAATTTTTTCAAAGGTGAGTGTTTTCCTGTGGAGATAAGAACAGAACCCTGCCCCCATTCTATATGTTTTTCTTACCACCTGCTATGGAATATCATTAGTTGTGGATGAGTTGTCATTTCTCCTTTTCCAAGAGGTTTCTCCTCTTCAAATCGAAACTTTATTAATTTTGATGGTATCCACAATTTTTCTTCTCCTGTGGAAACAAGAGCAAAACCCCTTCCCCAACGTAGCACATCTCCTGGCTTCCATTTAGAGGTCAGCACATCTTTGAAATAAATCGGTTGATTTAGTTCAGCAGACTTTTTCCATTATCCAATGTCTTTCTGCTGCTGTTGTTCCTTTCTCATTAGCGTTAAGAAAATTCAAGGTCAAATAAAGCTTATGTAATCTATTTCTGGGGGTATTTTCGGTCCCTTTCTGTTTTTTTCAGCATATCCTTTATAAAGTACGATTTGATCTTTCTATAACTGCCTGACCTGTAGGATTATTTGGTATACCTGTAATGTGTTTTATATTATAATAATCAAAAAAAAGCATTTCATTTTCTTAGATCCATATGCTGGACCATTATCTGTCTTTATTTGTGCAGGTATACCCATGATGGCCATAACTTCCAATAAATGTGTGATTACCGAATCTGCCTTTTCTGAGCTCAGGGCAGTAGCCCATTGTAAACCTGAATACGTGTCTATGGTGTGGTGTACATATTTTAATTTACCAAATTCCAGTAAAGTGGAACACATCCATCTGCCAGATTTCATTTCTCTTAGTACCCTTTGGGTTACTCCCTGAAGGCAACGGTGTTTGATTATAGAAAGAACAAGTAGGACATCTCTTTATAATGTCCTTAGCTTGTTGCCAAGTAATGGAAAAATTCTTTCTTTAGGCCTTTACTATTGACATGATGCTTTTTATGAAATTCCAAGGCCTGCAACACGCTTCCAATCAATAATTGATCAATCTCAGCGTTGCCTTTTGCTAGAGGACCAGGCAGACCCTATATGCGGGGACGGATGTAGGTGTTATGTACATCGGACAAAGCCTGTTCCTGATTATGTCTTGTACCTGGATAAACAATGAAGTCAACTCTCTGTGTCATCTGGTATAAATTCAGCGGTTTCAATATGCAAGATAACTCTTTCTGCATATTGTGAATCTGTAACTATATTAAGAGGTTCTTTAAAATCCCTTAGCACCATAAGAATGGCATATCATTCTGCCTTCTGGACAGAATTATAAAGGGCTTTGTTCCACCTTACTCAATTCATCTGACTTGTAACCTGCTTTCCCTGATTTATTTGCATCAGTATAGAACATACGGGCTCCAGTTATTGGAGCATCACGTAATTTTAGGAAGAATCCAAGAAGTTCTCTTTATGAGGTTAAGTCTACCACTTTTTGGGATAGTTGCTATTAATTTCTCCCAAAAAATTAGCATGAAGCTCTTTGTCATGGTTCATTGTCTTCCCATAACTTTTTTATTTCTTCGTTGTAAAGGCACTATAATTTCTGCTGGGTCTATACCTGCTAGTTGACGAAGTCTCAGCTTACCTTTATAATTAATTCAGAGACTTTTTCCACATAAGTTTTTAATTTTTTACTTGGTTTATTAGGTATAAATATCCATTCTAAAAATAATATCTTCCCTCTGCATTAGAATCCATGTAGGAGAGATTCTGGAAGGGCAATATGAACTAGGGGGATGCAGCTAAGATTTGGGTTCACCCTATCCACATGTGCTTCCTGTAACTTTTCCTCAATCATTGTCAGTTCCTTTTCTGCTTTAGCTTTCAGTTTTCTTGGACTATTCAAATCTTTATCACCATCTAAGGTTTTGTTTAAATGAACTATTAGATCAGGTGTTATCCTGTCAACAGCTGTTCGAGATAGACTGGAAATGTCTCCCAACAATCTTTGGAAGTCATTAAGAGTCTTTAACCAGTCTCTCCTAATTTGTGCCTTTTGTGTTTTAATTTTTCTCTAACCCTATTCTGTAACCTAGGTAATTAATAGAATTTCCTCTTTGAATCTTTTCAGGGGCAATTTGTAATCCCCTACCTAGGCAAGACTTTTTCTTTTTACTTCTTCAAACATCCTTTTCTAAAATATCTTTATTTGAATCTGATAATAAAATGTCATCTATGTAATGATAAATTATGAACTTGGCGAAATTGTTTAAATTATTTCCAATCACTTACAAAATATTGGCACAATGTAGGACTATTGAGCATACCCTGTGGGTAGGACAGTCCATTGATATCTCCTATTAGGCTGAGAATTATTTAAGTAGGCACTGTGAAGGCAAATTTTTCTCTATCCTTTTTGTAACGGTATAGTGAAAAAACAAATCTTTCAAATCAATAACTATAAAGGGCCATCCTTTTGGTAATAGAGAAGGCAAAGGAATTCCAGATTGTAGTGGCCCATAGCTGAATTACTTTGTTGATAGCTCTTAGATCTGTCACTCATTCTCCATTTACCAGATTTCTTTTTTACAACAAACACAGGAGAATTCCCGGGGCTGGTTGATTCTTCAATATGGTGGAGCATCTAATTGCTCTTGCACCAGCTGTTCCAATGCCAATTTATCTTCAGCTAGAGGCCACATTGTTTGATCCATATTGGCTTCTCAGTTAGGCCATTTTTGAGTTGTAGGGCTGTTGGTGTCTCTGCAAGGTTTGGTATTTGCTATCATATTCTTGTACAGCCTGAATGGCTGGTGACCTTTTCCATAATACCTCATCATATCTTTCCCATGAATTATGAGTTTCTCTCCTGGAACTGAGAATGTTAATCTGGGTATTCCATTGCTGTAACAGGTCACGGACCCATAAATTTATGCAATATTGGCTATATTGGCCTTAGTCTTCCTATTTGCCCTTCAGGCCCTATGCATTCCACTTATCTTGTGCTTTGTTTTACACGAGATGGGTTCCAATTCCCAGAAACTGAACATTCGACCTCTTGAAGAGGCCAATTTGGATGCCAAGATTCTGGGGTAACAATACCCGCTATCCGCACCTGTGTCTAATAAGCCTTCAATAAAAGTCCATTTATAAGACTTCTAGCTTTGGTCTTTGTGTTAATAGAAGTCTCTGCCAAAATACTCGTTTACTCTGTCCTCTGGGTTTTTGACCTACATCACTCATGTGGATTCATCAAATTTGAGACCAGTATTACTTTTTACAGCAGAAATTGGAGCTTTTAATTTTCTTGGTGAGGCACGTTTCTCCGCTGTGACTGGGAATGACTGGGCCACTGTTGGCTTGGGGGCCTGCGAGAGGCC
>CAWTZC010002003.1:0-15625 GCA_963919715.1 Microtus obscurus | reverse complement strand
CTAAATTTTTATTTACCTCTAAAAGTAAACCTTTTTGGCTATGGATCAGTAAGTGTTCTGAACCCATACTACAGATACACACTTCATGAGAGGACATTTTGAAGGTCAAATAAAATAACAACCTACTGACTAACATAACATTCAAAAATATTTCCAAAGCCTGAAGTCCAATAAACACTCAAAATCCTCCAAATTAAAATTTCCTAATAAGATCTCAGAGTCACAGAAAAGTCATGGTTTAAACTGTTGGGGGATAAAGAGTTACTATTCTGGATCCAAGTGTGACCTCTGAGGGATGAGCCAGCCAGAAACCTTTGTGGAACCAACCCCAGCCAGGAACCTCTGCAAGAGTTGCAATGGACCCATCTGGGACCTCTGAGGGAGAGACCATAGCCAAGACCTTTGTGGAATCAACCACAGCCAGAAATCTGCAGAGCAGACCCAGACCAGGACATTTATGAACAGACTGAGTAAGTGACCTAGGCTTGTGATGCATACCTTAACACAAACTCCATAAGAAAGCAAGAGCAAATCCCAGAAGTGCCAAGCTCGCCTCCAGAACACTGATTGACCCACAGGGTGACTGGGTGACTAGAAACATGACACTGATTGCACCATAATACCAACCACTGAGCCTTGGATCTTCTAGACCTGGAAGATTGATCATAACAGTCACAGACAGTCACCAGTAGACCAGTCAGAGGACAGAAGGGATAGACAAAGAAAGAACATATGCAACACCACAAAGAGCAAAATGACACCAGTAAAATCTAGTGACCAACAACAGCAAGCCTTGAACAACCAAATATAAATTAAGCAGAAAAAAATGACCCTAAATATAGTTTCAGGAGAATGTTTGAGGCCCTTAAGAAGGAAATGAAAAAATTCCCTCAATGAAATGAGGAAAAACCTTAAAAATCACAAATCCCTAAAAAAACAATGAAAAATCAAATATTAAATATTCCTTTAAAGCGAATAACAAATAAAGAAACACATACGGGATAAATAAATTTAAAAACATCAAAATACAAATATAACTAAAACTGAATAAAAAAGATGGAAGAGAGAATCTCAGGTTAATATCATCTTCAAATAAAATTATCTAAGAGATAGGGTACACCATGAAAATCAAAAATTAAATACTCAAAAGCTCAGAAAATATATTTTATCATACTTTCCCCCTAGATTGCATATATGAAGATACAAGAAGTTTACAGAATACCATATATCTAATAAATTACCCTTGCCACATAATAAATCAAAACACTAACATTATACCATTAATCTGCAAAAAAAGGCAGACCTATCATAATTACACCTGGGCCAAGGGAGAAATAAAAAAGAAATGAAAGACTTCCTTGTATTTACATAAAATAAAAACACAACATACTCAAACCTATGGGACACTATGAAAGCAGTGCCAAGAGGAAAGGTCATAGCACTAAGGTCCTCACCCAAAAAACAGGCCACTGTGGCAGCCCACCTGAAAGCTCTACCACCTAAATATATAAATATATCAACATAAAACAAAAACAATCCAAAATCAATAAAACAAAAAGCTGGTTCTTAGTAATGTCTTCAGGTGGTTTGGGTATCAAATATTTAGTCTTTTTTTTATTGTTTTATACTTTTACTCTTTATCTTTTTTTCTTTTTTTTTATTGAAAAAAAGCAATTTCTGCCTCACTCCCCGCCTCCCATTTCCCCCCCACTCCTCCCTCTCCTCCTCCCCCTCCCCCCACTCCTCCCCCTCCCTCTCCAGCCTAGCAGAAGAGCAGTCAGGGTTCCCTGCCCTGTAGAAAGTCCAAAGTGCTCCCCCCCCAATCTCTGGTCTAGGAAGGTAACTTCCAAACTGGGTGAGGCTCCTCAAAGCCAAGCATGAAGTAGGATCAAAACCCGGTGCCATGTCCTCGCTTTTCACCCCTCTTCGCATGCAAAGTTCAGAGAGTCCGGTTTTATCCCATGCTATTTCAGTCAGAGTCCAGCTGGCCTTGGTGACCTCCCAAAAATCAACCCCCTGTCTCCACGGGTGGGCGCACCCCTTGTGGTCCCTACTTCTTTGCTCTATTCTCCCTCCTTCTCACTCCTCATTGACTTTGATCAACCCAGTGCTCCAGTGTGGGTCTCTGTCTCTATCTCCATCCTATAATTTCTATGTGATATGCAAGATATTCATCAGTATGGCTATGGATAGAGTCATTTCCGTTCCCCATCCACAGCTGCCCCCGGAGCTAACAGGAACATCGCCCTGGCACTGGAGCCCCTCTAGATCCAAGTCTCTTACCAACCCTAAGATGGCTCCCTTAATTAAGATATGTGTCTTCTCTCTCCCCTAACCAACCTTCACCTTTATCCCAATCATCCCATTTCCCCCAAGTTCCCCACCCTCCCCTTCCTCACATTTCTCTCCCCCTTCTCCCCTTACCCCCCTCCCCACCACACCCCCAAGATCCCAAATTTTTACCCGGCAGCTTATCTGGTCTACTTAGCAATGTTCCTTCTCTTTCTATTGCTTGGAACACTTTGAGAATTATTGGTATTAGTTCTTCTTTGAAAAATCTTGTAGAATTCTGAGTGAAACCATCTGATCTTGGACTCTATTTGGTGGAAGACTTTTGATACTGTTTTATTTCTTACTAGTTATAGTCTATTTAATTTACTTATCATTATTTAATTTTATTATCGATATTTATGCAAAAACTGTCCATTTTAGTTTTTCAATCTTAAAGTATAGGTTTTCAAAATATGACCTAATGATTCTCTGGATTTTCTTCCATGTCTGTTGTTATGTCTCCTTTTCCATTTCTGAATTTGTTAATTTGTATATTCTCTCGCTGCATTTTGGTTTGTTTGGATAAAAAGTTTGTCAATTGTGTTGATTTTTCTTGAAGATTCAACTCTTTTTCTCATTGATTTTTGTATTGTTTTCTTTTTTCTATTTTGTTTACTTCAGATCTTAATTTGATTATTTCTTGCTGTCTAGTTCTCCTGGGCTAGTTTGTTTCTTTTTGATCTATTTTCTATTAATTAAAAAAAAAAATTGTTTCCAACATATTATAACAGGGTCAATCAATCCTCTTTGAGATTTCCTTCTTATACCTTTTAGGATTATATCCACAAATCGCTCTTCTGGCAAGCAGGATGTGGAGTATAGGGAACACTCCTCCATTGCTGGTACTTGCAAACTTGTAAAAGCCACTGTACAAATCAATATGTTGGCTCCTTTGAAAACTACAATCTGCCTTGCCATGTCAAACAACGATAGCAACTGAATGTCAGCCCACCGACAAATCCGTCTGATGGGTGAATTAAAAGCTCTGAGACCATAACCCTGGAATGTCTTTTCCTTCTGCTTACTTTTCCATGTTTTCTACTCTATCTTTCTCTAGTATCGGGCATAGTTAGAATGAGTATGGGGAATCCTATCTAATGTAGTGTGTTTATCTCATAACATCACATCTTTTTTATATATGATTATTATGAAGACAATTCCTTCCCTAAGCAGTACCAATCTAACTATATATCAAGTTAATTTAAATACGTTTTGTTGATTAAAAAAATAAAAATTTTCCCACTAACCATTTATCTTATTGCTTAGTTTAATGATTAAGAAACGCAATTGCATCCCAGTACCCAGCTAGCTTAAATTCTTTTAACCTTAATGTTGAATGTTTTCACATGTTTTTATTACATAACAGCTGAAACAAAGCTTTAAAAATTAAATTTATTTTATTTTTATTTATTTATTTATTTATTTATTTATTTATTTATTTATTTTTAAGATTTCTGTCTTTCCCCCACCGCAGCCTCCCATTTCCCTCCCCTCCCCCATCCAGTCCCCCTCCCTCTTTCCAGCCCAAAGAGCTATCAGAGGTTCCCTGCCACCTTAGGAAGTCCATGACAACCCACCTCCATCCAGGTCTAGTAAGGTGAGCATCCTCTCCCACAGCATATTGTGCATAATCAAAAACCCATTGTCATTGTTCTAAGATCTCAGTAGTCCTCATTTTCTTTGTTTTTTCCCATTTTATCCCATTTTTCTCAAATCCAGGTCAGCTGGCCTTGGTGAGTTCCGTCAGAAAATCCCCATTGTCTCGAAGTATGTGGGTGCACCCCTACGCGTTCCTCAGTTCCTTGCTTGTGCTCTCTCTTTTTTATTCTCCTGATTTGACCTTGAATTTCAATCCGATCTAACCAATGTGGATCTCTTATCTCTGTCCCTTTTTCATCACCTGATGAAGGTTAATATTCAGGAGGATCTTTTCTTTCTTTGGGTTCTCCTTCTTATTTAGCTTCTCTAGATCACATATTAGGGGAACTCAATTTCCCTTTTGTTTATGTCTAAAACATTTTATACATTTACCTCCATGTTCCTCTTTTTGGGTCTGCTTACCTCACTCAGATAGTGTTCTCTATTTCCAGTCGTTTGCCTGCAAACTTCAAAAGTCCTTATTTTTTTTCTAGTAGTATCTATATTATATTTCCTTACTTTCTTCATCCAATTTCTTCAGTTGAGAGGGCATCTAGGTTTGTTTCCATGTTCTGGCTATTACAAACAATATCTAGACATATTATACTTTTGTTTATGATGGCCTCTCTTAGTTATATTCTTTGCTGAATCTTTTATCAATTTCCTAACCTCCACACTGCTTTCCACAGTGGTTGCACAAGGATTTGCATTCCCACCAGCAATGGATGAGTGTACCCCTTTCTCCCCTCTCCAACCAAAGGCTATCATTGGTGGTGTTTTTCATTTTCGCCCATTCTGAAAGGTTAAGATAGTATCTTAAAAAGTTGTCTTGATTTGCAATTTCCCTATCTACTAGTTGAGCATACCTTAAGTGTCTTTTGTCCATTTTAACTTCTTCTGTTGAGAGATCTCTGTTCGGCTCAGTGCCCCATTTTATAAATGGGTTGATTAACTTTTTACGGTCTAGTTTCTTGAGTTCTTTATATATTTTGGAGATCAGACCTTTGTCCAGTTGCAGGGGTTGGTGAAGATCTTCCTCCCAGTCAGTGGGTTGCCTTTTTGTCTTAAGCGACAGTGTCCTTTGCTTTACAAAGCTTCTCAGAGTCTCAGTAGGTCCCCATTTATTCAATGAGGCCCTTACTGTCTGTGCTGCTGGGGTTATACGTAGGAAAGTGGTCTCCTGTGCCCCACTTGTTTAAGTACTTCCCACTTTCTCTCCTACTCAGGAGTTCCCGTGTTAGTTGGTCTTTAATCCACTTGACTTGGGTTTTTGTGCATCAGTGATAGACATGATCTTTTTCATTCTTCTACGATTACATCCTCACTTTAATTTGTTGAAGATACTCTCTTTTTTCCATTGTATACTTTTAGCAATTTTATCAAAAATCAGGTGTTCATAGGTTTGTGGGTTAAAGTCAGGGTCTTCTATTCGATTCCATTATCCACTTCTCTGTTTTTATGCCAATACCAAGCTGTTTTCAAATAACTTTGCTCTGTAATAGAGTTTGAAGTCAGGGATCAATAATGCCTCAACGTTCCTTTATTGTATAAGTTGTTTTACTACCTGTGTTTTTTTTTTCCTTTTGATTATTTTCTTCTCCAGATCTGTGAAGAATTTTGAGTGGTATTTTGATGAGGATTGCATTGGATCTATAAATTGCTTTTGGTAGAATTGTCATTTTTACTATGTGTTGATCCTCCCAATCCAAGAGCAAAAGGAGATCCTTCCATTTTCTGGTGTCATCTTCAATTTCTTTCTTCAAAGACTTAAAGTTCTTGTCAAATAGATCTTTCACTTCCTTGGTTAGAGTTACTCCTAGATATTTTATGCTTTTGTGGCTACTCGTGAAGGTGATATTCTCTGATTTCCCTCTCTGCTTCCTTCTCCTTAGTGCTTATAGAGGCCGTTTTTTGAGTTATCTTGTATCCTGCCACATTACTAAAAGGCGTTTATCAGATGTAGGAGTTCTTTGGTTTTTGTTTATTATACTATCATATCATCTCAAATTCTTATATTTCTTTCAATCTATCCTCTTATGTTGTCTAATTCTATTGCTAAAACTTCAACACTATATTAAGAGAATTATGGAAATAAACATCCTTGTCTTGTTCCTGATTTTAATGGGATGGCTTTGAGTTTTTCTCCGTTCAATTTAATGTTAGCTGTCTTACTGCAAATACTTTTATTATATTTAGTTATACCCTTTATATCCCTATCTCTCCAACCTTTACATCATAAATTGTTAATTTTTTGAATGCTTTTCCAGCATCTAATGAAATGATCCTATGGTTTTTTCTTTCAGTTTATTTACATGGTGGATTACATTGATGATTTTCGTATGTTAACCAGCCCTGCATCTCTGGATTAAGCCCTACTTGATCATAATGATATTTTTCTATGTTTCCTGAATTCAGTTTACCAGTATTTTATTGAGAATTTTTGCGTCAATATTCATGAGTAAAACAGGCCTCCATAATTCTCTTTCTTGGTTGGTCTTTGTGTGGTTTTGTATCAGGTACTGCTGCTTCATAAAAGGAATTTGGCAATACTCTTCTGTTTCTATATTGTGAACACATTAAGGAGTGTAGGTATTAGCTCTTCTTGGAAGTTCTGGTAGAATTCTGCATTAGGCTCATCTGGTCCTGGGCTTTTTTTGGTAGGGAGATTTTTGATAACAGTTTCTAGTTCTTACATCAGGTCTATTTAGATCGTTCACCTGGTCTTAACTAGCTTTGGTATGTGTACTTATCTAAAAAACTCCATTTCTTTTGCATTTTCCAGTTTTGTGGCATATGCTTTTGTAGTAAGATCTAATGATTCTCTGAATTTCCTCTGTGTCTGTGGTTATCCTTTTCATTACTGATCTTATTTATTTATGTGTTCTCTCTCTGTTGTTTAATTGTTTTTGGTTTGTTAATCTTGTTGATTTTCTCAAAAACACTTTTTGTTTCATTGATTCTTTTGACTGTTTTTCTGTGTTTCTATTTTTTGTTGATTTCTGCCCTCAGTTTGATTATTTCCAGTCTTCTACTCCTGGGCAGCATCTGTCTTCTTTTTCTAGAGGCTTTTCCAGGTGTGCTGTTAAGTCCTCAATGTATGCTTTCTCTGTTTTTCTTTAAGTGACACTTAAGTGCTATAACTTTCCTCTTTAGCTCTCACTTTCAACGTGTCCCTTAGGTTTTATATTTGTCTCTTTATTTTCATTAAATTCAAGGAAGACTTTCATTTCTTCCTTATTTCTTCCTTACCCATGTTGTTCATAGTTACTGTTCAGTTTCCAGGAGTTTGTATTTCTGGGGTAACATTGTTATTGCCTTCTAGCTTTAGTCCGTTGGTGATCTGATAAGACACAGGTGGACACTGATATTTTTGTATCTGTGAATTTCCTTTGTTTGTATGTGGTCAATTTTTGGAAGGTTCCTGAGAAGAAGGTATATTCTTTCCTTTTTTGGGTGGAATGTTCTACAGATGTCTGTTGCTCCATTTGCTTCATTATATCCAATAATTCTCTTAATTCTCTATTAGGTTTCTGTCTGATTGACATGTCCATTGGAGAAAAGAGGTTTTGAAGTCTCCTATTACTAGTGTGTGTGTTTGATGTCTGCCTTGAGTTCTTGTAATATTTCTTTTACATAGGTGGGTGCTTTTATGTTGGGGGCATAGATATTCAGGATTGAGACTTCATCCTGATGATTTGTTCCTGTTATGAGTATAAAGTGTCATCTCTCGATCTCTTCTGATTGACTTTAGTTTGAAGTCAGTTTTGTTAGAAATTTGTATGGTCCACACCTGCTTTTTTCTCTTTGGACCATTTGCTTGAAACACCTTTTCCCAACCCTTTACTCTGAGTAGATGCCTGTCTCTTGTGGTTGAGATGTGTTTCTTGCAAACAGCAGAATGTTGGGTCCTGTTTTCGTATCCAATCCCTTAGCCTGTGCCTTTTTATGGGTGAATTGAGGCCATTACAATATTAAGTGGATACTAATGACCAGTGGTTGTTTACTCCGGTTATTATTATTGGTTTTGGTAGTAGCGTTTGTGTGTCTCTCCCTTCTTTTGAGGTGTGCAGGTGAAGGTTCGCTAGACGCCCGTTACTTATTGGCTTAGGTGTTGGCAATGCTGGATTCCTTAGGGTTGTGATTTTCCTTCTATTATTTTCTGTAGGGCTGGGTTTGTGGCTGCATATTGTTTAAATTTGTTCTTATCTTGGAAAGTCTTTGTTTTCTCCATTGATAGTGAACAATAGCTTGGCTGGGTATAGTAGTTTGGGTTTGCATCCATGATCCCTTAGTTTTTTGCAGAACCTCTATCCAGGACCTTCTGGCTTTCATAGTTTCCATAGAGAAGTCAGGTGTAAGTCTGATTGGTTTACCTTTATAAGTTACTTCGCCCCTTTTCCTTTGCAGCTCTTAATATTCTTTCTTTAACCTGTATATGTTTTGTGTTTTGATTATTATATGGCGAGGGGATTTTTTCTTTGATCCAGTCTGTTTGGTGTTCTGTATGCTTCTTGGATATTCAAAGGAATATCTTTCTTTATGTTGGGAAAGTTTTCTTCCATAATTTTGTTAAAAATATTTTCTGGGCCTTTGAGCTGCTGACTCTTCTCCTTCTAGCCTCCCTATTATTCTTATGTTTGGTCTTTTTTATTGTGTCCCATATTTCCTGAGTGTTTTGTGATGAGTATTTTGTTGGCTTTGCTGATTTCTTTGATCAGTGCATTTATTTTCTCTATGGTGTCCTCAGAATCTGAGATTCTTTCTTCTATCTCTTGTATTCTATTGATTATGCTTTTTCGTAGACTCTGCTCATTGACTTAAGATTTTCCATATCCACCTGGTCCTCAGTCTGTGTTTTCTTCCTTGCTTCCATTTCAGTTTTCAATTCTTGAACTGTTTCCCCCAGGCTCCTCATGTACGTATTCTCACTCATTTCTTCAAACTTTTTACTCATTTCTTCAAACTTTTTGTCGTACTTCTCCTCTATTTCTATAAAGGTGTTTTTTACATGTTGTTTAAGGGACTCTATTGCTTTCATAAAGTCATTTTTTTCCACTTCTTCTGTGTTAGGGTGTTCAAGTCTTCTGTTGTGAGATCATTGGGTTCCTGGTGTTTTCGTGTTGCTTTTCAGATTGTTGGGTGAATTCTTGCCCTGGCGCCTGCCCATCTCTGGATCCTACTCGATGCTTGTCTAATTGTCTTTTAATGCAGGAACGGGTTTTCCTGCTGGCCAGGGGACCCTGCTTACAAAATGTCTTCTCCCGGTTTCTTGAGTCCCTCCACTGGCCAATGATCTCTTTCACTGCTCTGAAGGGTCTTCAGGACCAGGACCAGGCTCCCTGGGTTTGCCAGGGGACCTCATCAAGAAGGCCTACCCCTCTGCAGGCCAGCCACCAAAACACAGGAACTTCGCGCGCCTCTGCTCCTGAGCTCCCTATCCAGTGCCCAAACAGGTTAAATTTGGTGGTCCTGCGCCCAGCAGAAAGGGGGGAGCGAAGGAGGACCTGGCACAATCTTGAGATACTGTCAGGGGAGAGAGAGGTCTCAACGAGGAGAGCAGCCCAAACAGAGGGTAGAAGCCCTCATGAGGCTAACCAGGGGGTCAAGGTGATCAGGAGTGCCCCTACTCCGTTTCGTGTTCCAGCCCCGGGGCAAAACACTTTCCTCCCTATACAAGGTGGTCTTCAGGGATATGACTAGGCTCACCGTGATCCTCCTCTGCTCGCTGGTGTCTGCAGGTCTCCACCGCGTCCACGCCGTGCCGGGGGTGGGTTCCGCCGCGTCTGCCAAGAACTTAAATTTAAACTAGGATGTTTTTGTCAAATAGTTTTGATGTAAAAAACACATAAAGATAATCTAAGGTTTTAGAAAATCACATCGTTGAATGCAGAACTCCTTAACGTCAAAGGACAAGAACAAAGCATCCCAATTACCATTAGCTTATGTAACATTCTTACTAGGATTGGTTGATGATGAATTGGTTGATGAATTTTCAGCAAGGTTCCACCTGTCAAATTTCTGCCAATGGGGACAAATATTCAAATGCCTGAGACTGAGATAAATTCATCATTTTAAACACTACAGATATTGTTGGTGTATAGTGGTGAGTATCCTCGCCTGTCACATGGGAGACCCAGGTTCGATTCCCCAATGGGGAGCCAGGAGCAGATGTGTATCATTGTCATGAAAAGTCTTAAGTTCTTAAAACATTTTAAATGCCATATTCTAAAGCTCTCTGAAAGATTTGAAAAATATCTATCTAACTGAAATATATCTCTATACATCTAGAAAATCAAACTAACATGACTACAAGCTTGACTATTATAGATGAGTATCTATTAACTTATATTTCTTAATTATACATTTTATTTTTAAATGATCTGCACAAACATAATATTTTAATTAAGATAAGAAATGCATATACATATAACAAGATTAATCTTAAATTTGTATCAATAAACCAAGATCCATACCAATGCAATTCTCTATAGCAAGATAAGTAGGACTTAATGTTATTGTTCATTGAATAAGGGTTTACTGTTTTCTATGTTTAATTCCATTTACTCTTATAAAATAAAATTTTTCTTTTAAATATCTGAAGCACAATTGCTGTGGTAATTACTTTTATTTTATGAATCTAGTGGCAACAAAGAGCAAATAAATTCACTGCAATTATGTTTTCTAAAGCCAAGAAATTCACCAAATAATAGTTAAGTAGGTAAACTCATTTAACCTTTATAATTTACAGCTCACTCCAGTAGGATCTCACTGGTAAACTGAGTAATATATTCAGTGAATAGCATGTGAAGAATCTAGAGACTCCCCTTCTTAGCTACCCTGGTAAATAGTTTGTCTATAGCTTTGGGGATGCTGGAGAGCATATTTTGCAGCTCTTATTTTGGCAGTGTTTCATAGCCCATCCTTTAAACAGCTCAGCTTGCAAAACAATCAAGAAATGTTTGGGTCTGTTAATTAACATCGATCTAAGAATTGAACTAGATTCACTCTGATAAAGAAATTGAATTGCTAATCACAATACATCTAGGTCTGAATGTGATGAGTTCAATACTCCTTCTTAGTTATTTTCAACTTTATATTCAAAGATAAATTGAGTTGATATATGAATCCTAAAGATAAGGAGAAACACTGCTTTCTGTAAAAGCTGCTGACAATAAGATGGTCAGAAAACAATGAAACCATTGCCAGATGCTTAATCTTCTTGCTTCAGAATCTTTAGGGATGTTTTTAGTGCTGTTTTCTCTTCCTTGACTTCCCAAGTACTTCAGAGCTTCTTTGTAAATTCATGTTTCAAGATGTCTGACACTCTTTTTACATATGCAAACATGAAAAAATAGGCACCTTTTGAATTATATTTATTTTCAAAACTCCTACTTGGCAAACAATATTTATCGCACAACAACTGTGCATAAGTTCTTGGATTGTATCTGTCATTTCTAAGTTTCTACAGTTTTATTGAAACTATAAAGATTGTTAGTACAAGGAAAATTTTCTGATGTAAAGAAAGCCTTTAAAATACAATCTTGTGTAAAGAAGTTTGTGTGTCTAAAATTACAGGCATGCTAAAGATCTATGTTAAAACACACACATTCTTAATATAACCTACTTTTGTGTAAACCTAACAGAAATAATTATTTCCAAATGTCTTAATAATTATGGCAATGTGAAATTATTTTGTTGTAGATATATTGTTGACATTGGTAACATAAACATTTAGAAATGATGATAAAAAATACAGAAACTATTAAGTGTTGATTATTTAGAATTCTGCAGACAAAGCTGATTAAATTTCAATTTTTTCTGCTTTTGTTACTTTCTTACATTTTTATGATGTGCATCTGCTACCCATGGAATTGGAGATATTTAAGGTTTAGATGAGTAGAGAATCCCATATGAAATGATTAATTTTAGTTATAATATGTAATATAATATAAAATATTATAACTAAAATTTATGATAGATAATATATATAATATAAAATATTATAACTAAAATTTATCATTTCATATGGGCCTTTTGAGGGTAGCAACCTTATTCTAGTTCCTTTGAATAAAGAATAAGTGTCATAGTAAGTAAACCACTTGTTGAAGGGCATTCATAGAAAGGCTCAGAGTTGCGGTTGTGCCCTATTTTTTGAAGGGTCTTTAACAGGCCAACCATGGCAAAATTGCAGACAGGTTTTCCCCCCTTTTTCCTCTCCCCTTGTTAAAAATTGTTTTGTTTTTGTTTTTTTTTTTCTAAAAAACTTTTTTTTTCCAAAACTTTCCTCCAAGGTATATTTCCTTATTTTGCAACTGACTAGTTCTTGAGACAAAACACCAAGTTCCAACAATCAAAAATCATTATATGGCTAATAAGTCCAATCAAGATTTATCAAGTCATCCTAGCACAGATTCCCTGCTTCACCTTAAAACCCCTCTCCTGCAAAAACACCGCTTCTTGCTTTTCTCTATTCTTGCTTTCTGCCCATCAGTGAAATAACTATTCTTTCCACTAAAAAAAATGGTATCTGGGTATGTCCTAAATGATTTGTGGGTGGGGGTGTTGCTTAAACTTATTACCACTTATTTAAAACCTCATTTCTTTTATTTTTATTTTTAATATTTTTAATTTTTGAGACAGGGTTTCTCTGTGTTTATTTGTCCTGGAATTCACTCCATAGACCAGAATGTCCTTGACCTCAGAGATCTGCGTGCCTTTGTCTCCCGAGTGCTGAGATTAATGCTGTGTGTCACCCCACCGTGAACTCACAGAGATCTGTCTCCCTCTGCCTCCCAAGTGCTGATATTAAAGCTGTGTATCACCACACTTAACTACTCTTTCTTTCTTTTTATTTTAAGAACTTGAACCTTTTTTTTTTCTCTCCCAAGCATGTATATATTTATTTAACACACTGTAAAACATTTAGAGATTTTCTTCATTTTTGAATCTCTCTTTATTGTATATCTCTCTTTTTCTGACCACATGAGTCTTTAATTTACTAAATTATATGCCTAGGATTAAATTCGTGGCTTTGACAGCTGGATCTAGCCCATTGCTTAGCTTTTTTTTTCTGAGAGTCTAGCCAAACAGTCAGCTTTTCATAAACACCATTTAAGTGTTTCATGGCAGGACCTCTTAAAAAGAGGTCTTATAGCTAAAGCTTAGTCAGGAAGCCTCTCTTAAATCAGAGTCCTTGCCTCTAGCAAACAGAGCCCACCTGAGAAAGTGCTGCTATCAAAAAGCCATGCTTAACATTCTTATTTTGTTTCGAGAATTACTTTCCATGTTTTTTCAGGTTTTATGTGAATGCAGTTGTCCACACATTGGGCACATCCAGAACAGATTCATTACTGCCGCCTGAGCTGATCAAGCCTCCCGGAATTTTCCAGTCAGGACTTGACCATAATTCTAAATTTTCTTTAGATCCCTGTAAGTTTATCAGTGCCCCGAATCAGCATGAAGTAGCCTGGAAAACTATGCCCACATTCCCCCAAAAAATGGACTTTATTTTCCTTTGTTTAGAATGTTGGTTACAAGTTGTTATGGATAACGGTCAGGAGAAAAACTAAACAAAAGATATTAGATTAAGAGTTTTTTTATAAAAGCGGGGGGGAGGACTGCTGTGGGACAATGGTCTTTTATCCTGTCACTTGTATTATTTTTAATAAAATGCTGATAAGCCAGTAGTCAGGCAGGAAGTAGAGGTGGGGCAACTTGAGAATGCTGGGAAAAGGGAAGCATAGTCTGTAGTTGTGACCCAGCCACAGAGAAGGCAAACTGTGACTGCCTCTCCAAAAGAGGTACCAAACCATGTGGCTAATGTAGACAAGAATAATGGGCCAATTTAAGATGTAAGAATTAATTAATAAGAAAGCTGAGGTACTAGGCCAATCAGTTTATAATGAATGTAGACCTCTGCATGATTCTTTTTTTTCCTTTGGGACTGAATGACTGAAGGACCACATAGGACAGAAACCCAGTCAACAACAGTATATATATATATATATATATTTAGTATTTTTTTGCCTGATTAATGTTTCCTTCCCTGAATCTTCTCTTCCTAGGCCCAGCCCCTCCACTAATATTCCCTTCTCCCCATCTACTTCTGTTTTCTCTTATGAAAAAGACAGGCCTCCCATTCAGCATCCAGGGTATATCAAGTTAAAGTAAGATTAGGCACCTCCCCTCCTATTAAGACTGGACAAGGAAACCCAATAAGAGGAAAAGGTTCCAAGGCCCAAAACAGAGTCAGAGACAGCCCATATTCCCACTGTTAGGAGTCCCTCAATTGCTGGGGGATTCTCAAGCTGGGGTCACTCCTCATAGATTCCTGAAGATTTCCATTGTAGTAGTTTTCCAGGTCATCGCAGAAATGCACACTGTTTTTCCTGTATTTCTCCCTCTATCCTCCCCCATCTGTATCATCCATTTCCCCATGCCCACCCTCTCCCATGCAGAATCTCTCTCCCACCAAGTGATGTCTATTCTATTTCCTCTTTACAGTGAGATTTGTGTGTCTCCCCCTTGAGCCCCATTTATCTAACACAGCCTCTATGGGTCCTCTGGATTGTAGGGAATGGTTATCTTTCAACTTTATGACTAAGATTCACTTGCAAGTGAGTACTGTGTACCATGTATATACCTACTCAGGATGATCTTCTGCTGTTCTAATTTGTGATATGTTTTTAAGTAATGTTAAGATATATAAAAATATATTTGGAATCAACCACCCATGGACCCAGCAATACCACTCTTGGGAATATACCCAAGAGAGGCCTTATCATACAACAAAAGTATATGCTCTACTATGTTCATAGCAGCATTGTTTGTATTGTAGCCAGAACCTGGAAACAACCTAGATGCCCTTCAATTGAAGAATGGATGAAGAAAGTATGGAATATGTACATATTAGAGTACTACTCAGCAGTAAAAAACAAAGACTTCTTGAAGTTTGCAGGCAAATGGATGGAAATTGAAAACACTATCCTGAGTGAGGTAAGCCAGACCCAAAAAAGAGGAACATGGGATGTACTCACTCATATTTGGTTTCTAGCCATAAATAAAGGTTCGTTGAGCCTATAATTCGGGTTCTTAGAGAAGCCAAATAAGAAGGAGAACCAGAAAAACATATAGGCATCCTCCTGAATATCAACCTTCATCAGGCGATGAAAGGAGACAGAGACAAAGACCCACATTGGACACCGGATTGAAATCTCAAGGTCCAAGTCAGGAGCAGGAAGGAGAGAGAGCACGAGCAGGGAGCTCAGACCGCAAGGGGTGCACCCACACACTGAGACAGTGGGGATGTTCTGTCGGGGAACTTCCACCAAGGCCAGTTGGCCTGGGTCTGAAAAAGCCTGGGTTAAACCGGCCTCGCTTAGGCATAGCACATAATGAGGACTACCGAGACCTCAAGAACAATGGCAATGGGTTTTTGATCCTACTGCACCTATTGGCTTTTGTGGGAGCCTAGGCAGTTTGGATGCTCACCTTACTAGACCTGGATGGAGGTGGGTTGTCCTTGGACTTCCCACAGGGCAGGGAACCATGATTGCTCTTTTAGTGGACGAGAAGGGGATTTGACTGGGGGGGAGGGGAGGAAGGGAGGGTAGGGAAGAGACAGAAATCTTTAATAAATAAATAAATAAATTTGATA
>CAWTZC010001999.1:0-25293 GCA_963919715.1 Microtus obscurus | reverse complement strand
TTTTATTGGAAAAAAAAAGAAATTTCTGCCCCTCCTCCGCCTCCCATTTCCCTCCCACTCCTCCCTCTCCTCCTCCCCTCCCCCCACTCCTCCTCCTCCCTCTCCAGCCTGAAGAGCTGTCAGGGTTCCCTGCCCTGAGGAAAGTCCAAAGTCCTCCCCCTCAATCCTGGTCTAGGAAGGTGAACATCCAAACTGGTAGGCTCCCACAAAGCCAGAGCATGAAGTAGGATCAAAACCCGGTGCCATGGTCCTTGGCTTCTCAGCAGCCCTCATTGTCCGCCAAATTCAGAGGAGTTCGGTTTTATCCCATGCTTTCAGTCACAGTCCAGCTGGCCTTGGTGAGCTCCCAAAGAATCAGCCCCCCTGTCTCCATGGGTGGGCACACCCCTTGTGGTCCTGACTTCTTTTGTTCATATTCTCCCCCTCCTTCTGCTCCTCATTGGGACATTGGGAGCTCAGTCCAGTGCTCCACTGTGGGTCTCTGACTCTATCTCCATCCATCGCCAGATAGAAGTTTCTATGGTGATATGCAAGATATTCATCAGTATGGCTATAGGATAGGGTCATTTCAGGTTACCTATCCTCAGCTGCCCCAGGAACGAACTGGGACATCGCTCCTGGGCACCTGGGAGCCCCTCTAGGTCCAAGTCTCTTGCCAACCCTAAGATGGCTCCCTTAATTAAGATATGTGCTTCTCTGCTCCCTAACCAACCTTCCTTTATCCCAATCATCCCGTTTCCCCAGATCCCCACCCTCCCCTTCTCACATTTCTCTCCCCCTTCTCCCCTTACCCCCTCCCACCACACCCCAAGATCCCAATTATTTGCCCGGCAATCTAGTCTACTTCCCGTAACCAGGAGGATAGCTATATGTTTTTTTCTTTGGGTTCACCTTCTTATTTAGTTTCTTTAAGATACTCATATTATAGACTCATTGGGACCTTTATTTATCTCTAGAAATCCAATTATGAGTGAGTACATCCCATGTGTTCATCCTTTTGGGTCTGGGTTACCTCACTCAGGATAGTTGTTTTCTATTTCCATTCATTTACATGCAAAATTCGCGAAGTCATTGTTTTTTACCGCTAAGTAGTATTCTAATGTGTTTATATTCCACACTTTATCCATTCTTGCATTGAGGGGCATCTAGGTTGTTTCCAGGTTCTGGCTATTACAAATAATGCTAAGCATGAACATATTGGAACAAATGTCCTTGTCATATGATCGGGCATCTCGTGGATATATTCCCAAGAGTGGGATTGCTGGGTCCATGGGTAGGTTGATCCCAAATTTCCTGAGAAACCGCCACACTGCTTTCCAAAGTGGTTGAGCAAGTTAGCATTCCCACCAGCAATGGATGAGGGTACCCCTCTCTCCACAGCCTCTCCAGCAAAGGCTATCATTGGTGTTTTTTATTTTAGCCGTTCTGACAGGTGTAAGATGATATCTCAGTGTTGTCTTGACTTGCATTTCCCTGATGTCACTAAGGAGGCTGAGCATGACCTTAAGTGCCTTTTGGCCATTTGAACTTCTTCTGTTGAGAATTCTCTCTTGAGATCAGTGCCCCATTTTTTAAATTGGGTTAATTAGCATTTTAAGTCTAGTTTCTTGAGTTCTTTATACATTTTGGAGATCAGAGACCTTGTCTGTTGCATGGTTGGTGAAGATCTTCTCCCCAGTCAGTGGGTTGCCGAAGTGAAGGATCTAGTTGACAAGAACTTTAAGGCATTGAAGAAGGAAATTGAAGAGGATACCAGAAAATGGAAGGATCTCCTTGCTCGTGGATTGGGAGGATCAACATAGTAAAAATGGCAATCCTACCAAAGGCAATTTACAGATTCAATGCAATCCCCATCAATATCCCAGTTAAAATTCTTCACTGATCTTGAGAGGACAATAATCAACTTTATATGGAATAACAAAAAAACCCAGGATAGCCAAAACAATCTTGATACAATAAAGGAAGACTTCTGGAGGCATTACTATCCCTGACTTTAAACTCTATTACAGAGCTACAGTAATGAAAACAGGGTGGTATTGGCATAAAAATAGAGAAGTGTCGACCAATGGAATCGTATAGAAGACCCGGATTTTAACCCACAAACCTATGAACACCTCATTTTCGATAAAGGTGCTAAAAGTATACAATGGAAGAAAGAAAGCATCTTCAACAAATGGTGCTGGCACAACTGGATGTCAACCTGTAGAAGAATGAAAATAGACCCATATCTATCACCATGCACAAAACTCAAGTCCAAATGGATTAAGGACCTCAATATCAATTTGAACACACTGAACCCTGATAGAAGAGAAAGTGGGAAGACCCTACAACAGATGGGCACAGGCGATCGCTTCCTAGGTAGTAACCCCAGCAGCACAGTCATTAAGGGCAACATTGAATAAATGGGACCTACTGAAACTGGAGAAGCTTCTGTAAAGCAAAAGACACTGTCACTAAGACAAAAAAGATAGATGGATTCTTTATATGGTCAGGGAGAAACCTGGTGCTGGGAATTTCCAAGCAATCCACAAGGATGATCCCACCTAAGATTCCTAGCAATTGGTAGATAATATCTGAAATTGTTTTCTCCTGAAATCAGATTGCTGACTACTGAGTACTTGGATCATAGAACCCAGTCTGGTAACTGATGTAAGCAGATACAGAGATCTATGGCCAGGCACTGGGCCAAAATCCAAGGTCCAGTCTAGAAGAGAGAAACGGGATTATAGGAGCATGGGGCATCAAAGTCATGCAACAAGAAGTCTCGCATTGGCCACTTATCTAATCTAGTAGGAGCTCACAAACTCTGGACTGACTGCTGGGGTGCCTGCATTGGACTATATGATGTCCTCTTCATGTTAATAACAGTTGTGTGGCTAGTTCTGTTTGCTGGGCCTCAGGTATAAGAGTAGGATATATCTCTGGTCCATGAGCTTTGTATCTGGAGCCCATTCTCTATGGTGGAATAACTTGCTCAGCCTCCATGCAGTGGGCAGTGTCTTGGTCCCACCACAACATAAAGTGCCAGGATTTGTCTTCTAAACTCCTTAACTCTTTATTCTCGAAGTTTTCTTGCTGCAGGTGTAAATTTTGGTGGCTTTCAAAATCAAAGGCTCAGTTTGCATTGTTCTCTGAATTAATGTTTTGATATGTATTTGTTTCAGAAGCTTTGAACTTTATATTGAACTAGAAAACCTTATAGTTATAACCTTTCAACTCATTTTTTCCTTTCGACATTCAGACAAAAAATCTAAACTCTTGATACTGAATATGAAAATGTCATTCATGCCATAATTTAATATGTCCATCCATGGTCTCTAAATAATGTTTTTCATCTTGAGTAGCTTCCAGTGTTTTATGGCTTATTAAATGTGAAACCTATTCGGTTCAGTAAGACTTAAATGTACTATTTATTTATCCTTACAACTTCTCTTTATACCATTCCTAACCACTGTTCAATTAAATTCTAAATCAGTCCATGATTTCCCTTTTAAATAATTGTTTAAGCTATGTGTCTTATTAATATAAAGAACATACTAATCCAAATCAATGCATATCCTTAATTTATGAATGCTAACTTCATTAATTTACCTAATTGCCTTGCAAATTTACTATTTAAACTATAATAATAAAACAATTATCTATTTCCCATCAATGGGCAAATATATTGTTTTTAAAACATATATAATATAAAAATCAAATTTATATATTTTAGGAAAAAGTCATTTTGAAAATCAAAGCATTTACTATTTACTATATTCTCTTAAGTATTGTGAACTGATATTCATTTTCTACTACCATATTCTTTTTCTTTAACTATACCATTGTATAAGCATCCCTGTACGTTTTCTGGCAGACAGGGAAAAATGATCAGAAAGAGGTAAAAATGAGACTCAGATCATTCCTAATTTAGTAAAGCTACTAGGCCAGGACTTCTAGAGGTCTGAAAGGGAATCATTTTATGTCCGCCATATTTAAACACTACAATTTTGGAGAAAAATGTTTTGTGAAAGCAGTTATGTCATTCCTCTGAGTATGACAAAACTTAATTTATATTTACATTGAAGCCTTTTTACAATATATGTCTATATATGCAATACAGATGTATGTGTACTATATTATATTATTGTTTACAATTAACTATGTTTTCTGGTGTAGAAGAAAAATAAAAACATAGAATTAAAAAAAGTCAGAAAGAAATCTTCAAGAGTGTATATCTCTTTTCCTTACTCCCTCAGATAAAGTCCTAGTTTGCTGACTCCATTGGATCCTCATCAAGCTGTGTGCTGCTAGAGGCTGGTCCTCAGGGCACTGATACTTCTCCTTTGATTTTCCATTTCTTACTGATAACAGCATCCCAACATCAAATACCAGCAGACATTTGCTGGACTATTCCAGCAGAGAAATAGGCGAAACAGGAAGCACAACACAACACAATTGCACTTTCTCAAAAAAAAAAATATAGTTCAGAGAGGAAACAGTAACCAAGGAACCAAACATCATCCACCCACCCATCCATCCAACAAAGACAAATCTAGAAATCACCACTTAAATATAAGTGAAATACATAGATGTCAAAAAAAAAAAAAAGAAAGAAAGAAAAAGAAAAAGAATCAATCATTAGGAGAATATGTTTCCACTAAAGTTGCCTTAACACATAAGGCCCAGAATGTACTAATAGAGCTGATGCCCAAGAAAAAGTCCTTAAAACCATCTATATGAAGATGATTAATTTCCTTAAAGAGGACATGGAATAAATTTTCAACTTAAAAGACAAGAAAACAAATGGGAAGAACATGAATAAAACTTTTGAAGACCTGAAAATAGGAATAAAATCCGTGAAGAAAATATAAACCTAGGGAATTCTGGAAGAAAAACATTTAAGAATTCAAGAGATGGATCACAGAATCCCAGACATCGAAGAATAAATGTATATATCTGTCAAACAACATGTTAAATTTGAAATACTACTGACAAAACACATCAAAGAAATTTGAGACACTATGAAAAGACCAAACCAAAGAGTAATGGAAATATAAGAAGGAGAAAAATTCTACCACTAAAGGCCCAGAAAATACGTTACCACTAAAATCAAAGTGACAATATTTCTATCCTAAAGAAAGATATGCCTATAAACGTACAAAAAAAAAACATAGAAAACACCAAATATATTAGACCAGAAAGGAAATCCCAAGGCACAAAATGACAAAAACACTAAAACTTCAGAAAAACTAAAGTATATTAAAAAGTTGTAAAGAAAAAAGATCAAGTAACATATAAAGGCTTACTTTAGAATTTTTCCCTGACTTCTTTGTGGAGATTTAAGAAGCCAGAAGAGCTTTAACAGATGTGCAGTAGAATCTAAGAGACCACGGACCCCAGCCAAGGCTACTATATCCTGCAATATCTTTAATCATACTGGATGGAGAAAATAAGATATTCATTCAATGACTAAGTCAAATTTAAGCAATATCTGTCTAAAAGTCCCAGCAATACAGAAGGAGATAGAAGAAAAATTCCAATCTAAAGAGGTTAATTACACCTCTGAAAATACAAGGAATAACAGCTCACACCAGCAAAATCAAAGAAAGGGAACCCACTCTCACACTCTCTTACATACACAGCTGCACACACACACACACACAACACTATCACCAATAGCAAAAGAATAACAAATAGAAATCAGCAATCATTGTTCAGTTATCATTGGTCTCAATGCTCAAAGGAAAAATATACAAACTAACAAAATGGCTATGAAAAGAGGATCTATTCTTCAGTTGCATCCAATAAACACATCTCATCATGGAGGATAGATAATAGCCCAGGATAAAGAGTTGCAAAAAATATTCCAAACAAATGTGCCTAATAAACAAGCTGATATAGCCATTAAAATATCTAACAAAGTGGACTTTAAACCAAAATAATCAAAAGAGATAGGGGGTAAACAGTACTTACTCATCAAGGTCAAAAATCTAACAAGATGGCATTTCAATTTTAACATCTATCCCCCCAATACAAGGTTAGCCAAGTTTGAAAAAGAACCACTACTGTAAGTGTAAATCACATAGTGACCACACATACAGATAGTGGAGACTTCAGTATCTCCTTTACACCAATGGGCAGGTTAAAACTAAACTTGTCTGTTTAGACAAAAACTAAACAGAAAATACTGAAGCTAACAGACACTATAGACTAAATAGATATAGCAGTTATTTACAAAATATTACACTGAAGGACAAAAGAGTATACCTTTTTCTCTGCACCTCACCAAACTTTCTTCAAAACTTTCTGGCATTGTTCTTTGGGCACTATGCTAGTCTCAATAAATAGAAGAAAACTGAGATAACTCCCTACATCCTATCAGACCACCATTGGTTAAACTGGGTATGAACAATATCAGCAATAACAACAACAACAAAACCCAGAATGATTATCAACTAAGGGAAAGAGAATAAAATAAAACTGCATACAAATGTGTCAACATAAAAGATAGAAAGAAATTTCAGATATTCTGTAACTTGAAGTGAAACTAATACACAACATATCCTACTTATATTACCATTGAAATCATGAAGGCAGTTCTAAGAGTCAAATTCATAGCAATACGTGCTTATACTAACAATGTTTGCTTGTAAGCTAAGCATTTTGAGAATGCAGAATTTTATTTATAACTTTGTCAGGGTTTCTATCTAGAGGCTTGCTGCCATTTTTATTTTTGATGAAATTTTTGTTACCAAGAAAGACAAGATTATGATTTCATCTGGCAGATTGAGAAGGCATGGTGTACTCTTGGATTGTCAAAATAGTCATTTCACGTGGGATTTTTTTAGTTAGTGAATCTTCAAAATATGTGTGAAAGCATGTTACATACTGCATGACAATCTCAATTACCAAAATTTATGTTACACAAGCAAGATGTGGAAGGACACATAAGCGAGGTGGTTGTGACCTAATGATTTCCCTATTAGGCTTCTTGAGCTTTGTTTCCTTTATATATATATTGTGTGTGTGTGTGTGTGTGTGTGTGTGTGTGTGTGTGTGTGTGTGCGTGTGTGTATGTACATTATATATACATATAACATCTTTTAAATAATAAAAACAACAACAAAGCAAAACTAAAGAAAATGGAAAAGAAAAACAAAATAGTGGAGAGAGATCACATTCATAGAATGTGAACATTCTAGGAAAAAGAAGTAAGAATGGCCATAAGGAGGAGTAGACAGCAGAAGATAATAAAGCTAAGGCTAAAACCAATAAAATAGAAACAAAGGGAACAATACGAAGAATTAACAAAACAAAATTTGGTTCTTTTCTCCAGCTGCCAAGACACAAATAATCACACAGAAACTATACTAATTACAGCACTACTTGGCCAATCAAAAAGAAAGATAAACACTTATTCAAACTACATAAACAGAATATTTAAATTAACAAAATCAAAAAATGAATTTGGAGCCATTACAAAAGACATCAGGGCAATCCTGATCTTAGGATCTTAATGTAATCTTAAAATCATAATGTAATCATAATGTAATATCTCCCAACTTGTCTACATGAAGCCTTCACCCCTAAGTTCAGTGTCTTGGGTATGGAAAAATACTATGCAGACTACAAAAAGAGAAACCTAAATACCAACAAAGCCACATTGTTTTTGACCTACAATAGGTACTGTCCAAAAGAATTCTAGAGCAATTGTGGCACAAAACTCATATGAGTAGCAAATCAATGGCTAATGTTGACTTCAAGACACATTCCGAAAGGAGATATAACTGATATTCTACACTGCTAGGGTGCCCAAGAATAAGAAACTAGATCTCTCAGAGAATGCTACTGGTCCTAAAAGAAAATGTTGTATTAATTAAATTAATCTTAATGATAATGTGTGATACATATTGAACATGCCCCTCACCCATAATTATCAGAGAAGCTTATTCTGTCATCAAAAGGTATTGTGGTTTGTCCATCTGTATATGTGTTGTTTTTATTGATTGATGAATAGAATATTTTGGCCAAATGGCTTAGCATAGTGATGCCAGGCATGAAATCCGAACAGAGATATAGAGAGTGTAGCAGATGCTAAGAGACAACATGCAGCACCATGCCACAGCTGAATGAGAAAGATGACGAAACATTACTGGTAAGTCACAGCCTTGCTGCTAATACATAGAATGATAGAAATGGGTTAGTGAAAATATAAGAGCTAGCTAGGAATATACCTTAGCAATTGGCCAAACAGTGTTACAATTATTCAGGTCTGGGCATCTGGGAAGCAAAAGCACAATCTCCATACATAAAAGGGGAACAAAAGAAGTGGCCTACACTCCAGAAATTATGTGACGAAACGTCTAAACAGGATATATCCACCAAATCCCTCCCTCAGAGTTTATTGAGCACCGGGGAAAAGGAGGCTGAAAGAATCTAGGAGCTAGAGAGAAGGTGGATATCAGTACCTCTTAGAATCCTGTTCTTTGCTAATGAGAGACAGAAAGGGAGTGGATGAGGTAGGAGGAACTGGTAGGCCATGTGGGAGGGTAAATTGTCAGGATATATTTTAATAATAAAGAATATAATTTTAATTAAAGGTTAAAAAGGAGATTTAAACATGCACATAAAGGAAATGAATTCCTCTTTTCTAAAAATGATATAACTTGACTACTGAGGATTCTCAAATAAACTGAAGCATAAAAGAAAAAACACGAGAAAATTAATAGTCCTACAATTTCAATGATACAAATATCACTTTTCAATAATAGATTTTTTTGGCTATTAATGAGAAAATATGTTTATACCATCTAATTACATTGTTAAAAATCACCAATTTCTCAAAAATATAGAAATATGTTTTCAGTTTAAAAATTTATGATTTTTCAATTATCAAGTATTTAATTTTTACTTTGCTTACAAGGTTATATGTAAAAGTATTCTTGTACATATAAAGAATGGAGGTTTTTCACTGAAGTTTCCATTAACATAAACATTGGGCTGAAATGGATGTGTATTTAATGAGTGATGTGTGGTATCTCTAGATATAGTCATATTTTTATCTTATATCCTGAGTAAGGATGCTGGAAGAATGCATTGTGCAAAGGGGGATAATGAAAATGACAGATAATCATCACCTAGCAAACAAGCGGACAATTTCTAGTTGATTTTTGTTTCTCCTGTCAAAAAATTCCTCTGTGGTTTCAGCCTTTCAAAAGTTGACACAATAGAGTATGGATGGCTAAAAGTTACAGAAAATGTACAAAACTGAGTCCTACTCTCCTTATTTCTCCATTTCATTTCCAAATGAAATACATTATTATTAACTTTTTGTCATGATATAATCTTTTTATATTCATAATGATTTACTATGTTGTTTAATTTTGGGGAAAAATTATTTTAAAATCAAACATTGTTCATTATCATTTGTGAGGATACTATACACCTTGTTTTATGATAAAATATTAAATTTTTCTTGTATTATATTCATTTATATCTATCACATTAGTGGTATTTTCTCATTCTATTTCAGAGAATAAAAGAGGTTAGAAAATTACATAATTTTTTCAGGAAACTTCTATAACAGTGTTTTCTTTGGTGAAGGTAAAGTTTATTCTATTTGAAAAATATTCTTATTTTCACTTCAAAGTCATTATTAGTTTACATAATCTGTATCCATAAAGCTATTTTTAGGTTTCATATTTGATGGATAATATGTAGTATAAAAATAATCTTTCAATGTCTACTGGTTGCTGTGACAGTTATTCAAAACTTTGTTTTTTAAGGTGATCTGATTACTGAACACAGATGCATATTTCTACCAGAGTGCCTTAACTAAAGTTTCTATTGCAATGAAGAAACATGACCATAGCAATGCTTATTAAGGAAAACATCTCTAGTTGAGGCTGATTTGAGCGGTTTCAGATATTTAGTCCATTATCATAGCAGTATATGACAGGATGCAGGAAGACATGATGATAGAGAGGTAACTCGAGTTTACATTTAATCCACAGGCAACAAGAAGTAAGCTGTCTCATACTGGATATAGCTTGAATATTAATGAGACCTAAAACCTGGCCCACAGGGAAATTTTTCTTTGAACAAAACCACACAAACTCCAAGAACTTCAGACTTCATAACATTGTCCCTTCCTAGAGACCAAGTATTGAAACATATGAGTATTTAGAGGCAATATCTATTCAAACCATCCCACGGGATACTGATGATATTCTGACTGTCTTGAAGATTATCATTATACAAATAAAATAATTAAAATCATTTAATCAATTAAACAAATGCTAGAAAAACTAATGCATATTTAAAATCACAATTCAAAAATCATTTTTTTCTGCAATTTGTTGGTTAATAACTTTAGGCAAGTTTTACCTTTCATAGCAAGTTACAAGTTCTTTAAATTTAGTTTTAATAGGGAAAATATGCTAAAGACACATCTAGCTAGAGGGGCAAACTTTATAGTTTAAATTCACATTTTAAACATTGTAAAATAACTGTTATAAAAATGAAATAGTTAAACAAGATTGAATGTTACACAACTGGTTAGGGTATATGAATAAAAGACTACAGAATACTCATACTTAGATTGGATATCTATATAACACCTCTATTCTTAAGGCTGAAGGGTAATTGGAAGAGGGAAAACAAAATTTTTGAAGAGTCAGAGGTGGCAGTTGATTGCCAGTAAGTATTATTTTCTTGACACAGCAGGGCAGTTTCACATATAAATTTGCAGTAGTTGGGACAATATCCATAAGGCCTTTACAATCCCAAACCAAGAAAAATTCCAAACATAGGAGAGGGAATAGGGACAAGAGACCCAACTCATATATTGTCCATTGATAGCAACAAGGAGAAGGAAAGTCATTTTTTTCTCCTCATTATATTTGCTATGTATATCAAAAAGACAATTTTACCTTGAGGCAAATTTAATGATGCTTAAATTTTAACTTGATACTTCAACTTATATATTGTTGTATGATATTTCTTTTCATAGTTCTGTTGTAGTAGGATGCTGCTAATTAGTTCCTGGCTGCTTAGCCCCTCAAAAATTACACAGAAACTATGTTATTTAAATCACTGCTTAGCCCATTAGCTCTAGCTTCTTTTTGGCCTAACTTTAACATATTAATTAACTCATCTCAATTAATCTGTACATCACCATGTGGTTCTGACACACCAGTAAAGTTTCAGCATGTCTGTCTACAGAGTTGGCTCCATGGCATCTCCCTGACCCTGCCTTCTTTTTCTCCCAGCATTCAACTTAGTTATCCCCACCTAGCTCTGTTCCATTATAGCTCTGCTATAGGCCCAAAGCAGTTTCTTTATTTATCAATGGTAATCATAGCATAGAGGGAAATCCCACAACATGGTTCTTTGATAGTACCAAACTTTGACTTTGAGGCAGTTACACCTATTTCTTTCTGTTAAATACATAAGAGATAAATGTACAGGTTTTTTTCAAACAACATACGTTAGCATATACTTCAAAGCTTATACTGTATTTCATTTCTATAACTTGTATAATTGCCTGCAATCTTAAATTGCTTAAGGCCAAATAAGTGGACAATTATTATAATTTTATTTTTCAATTAACCTTTCAATAACCCTCTGATTTGAAAATTTCTGCAATTCTGCATTCTGTGGCAAATTTCCATTAAAGACCTCACTAGTTTTGTCAGATTATTTAAGCATTATTCTGACAAGATTCCATAACTGAATATTTCAGTGTTATACAACATATAGAAGTTAAACTTAATAATAATTCTCTAATGGCAAACTTATGAGATATGATGTTAAATGGACACAGTATTTCTGGAATGGCATATGAAATGTAATTCTCTTAATATCAACCCCTTTAAATATTTAAATTTGACTTTGACAATAAATATCTCATCTCAATATTTAAATTAGAGCTTTCTTTTAAAGTTACCTCTAAAAATTTATTTCCATTGTTAATACCCTTGTATCTCATTGCTGACCACTATCAGTCCACTCAGTGTGTAAATACATACTTTAAATCTCTCCCTGTCTAGAAGAGCACCCAAATTTATACCCAAATTCTAATTAACATTATAAGAAATTGTTTACCTCAATGAAATATTTTTACTTCATTAATTTTCCATGTGTATCTTGATAAATATCTAAACTATTAATTCTTTCAGCTTCTGTATATATCGATCTATGCTATGACCCTCACTCTGTGCTTAAAAAGTTAGGCATGTTCAACCTTCATCTGATGACAAGTTGGCTAAACTGTACTATTTATATTTTAGAAATAAATTTCGTGTCACTTCGAATAGCAATTTACAGTATCTTCCCAGCACTGTGTGTTTGCTTATAGACATATACTTATGCAGTCAATATATTTATTTTGCCATCCATATAATCATTTTATGGGTTCTGCTCTTGCAATAATTAATAGTAGGCACCCTATCGTTTAGTTTTAATTCACTTAAATATGTTATAATACCCATTACTGCTGCCACTCCAATGATCTGAGGCATTGAGATACTAATTCCAATTATGCAAATAGATAATTTTACACTTATCTTTCATGCTGATCAGGATATTAACCTTTTTATGGTAAACTGGAGTAAAAAACTTGACACTCGACTTCCAGAATTGCCTTTATTATCTTTCGCTTTTAAGATCTGTGAATTATTTCAAAAATTATTACTTTTTCAAAAAATTATTATTGTTTTCTCAGTGCTATAGACTTGTAACAATCATTCAAACTTAACGTTACCCGAAGATGAGTTGACAGATTATTTATATGAACAAAAGCTCTAATTGTATTGATCTACTTTTGACTGATAGGCTATTACTGATTGTGTGTTTGTGTGCATGCACGTGTGTGATGATATTTTATACATATAATCATTTATCTTAAACATGCAAAATTCTATTTTAACTAAGGAACTGACAGTTAAAAATATTTATCTTTGTAAATAAAGTTACCATGCATTTTCCAAAAATTATAATGTGTTAAAAACAATTATTTAATTTCCTTAATGTCTATATTTATATACAAATTACAAACTAATATACATGTACACACAGAGCAAGAGAGAAATAGAAAAATATACAAAAAAAGTTATGAGTGTAAATACACAACAAAGTTATGTAACAATTCCCCAACATACTGTGTCTTTAAGTTAAATTATGATGGGATACTAAAATAATTATCTGAATACTAAAAACAAATCACTTGGGTTTATTTTCCATTAATTTCTTACAGTAAGTAAAAAGCTTGATTTTACTGATATGTTTATTCATGATATATTAATAGCTAAGATTCAATGAAGGATGAATGTTTAAAGTAAGTGTTGCAACACAGTGTAAGAGATATTTTAACAAATCAGCTGTCTAGGAGCCTTTAGAGCCTACATGTTGTCACTCCAAAACTCTTGAAAATTGACAATACATGAAGAGCAAAGTGAAAGTTAGACATGAAAATTCATGCTTCTATTCCAGCACTTGGGGTTGAACAGGGCAGATTTAACATCCCAGGCTAAAATGTCCAGATCAACTAAGAGAACACACTATGATCCTGTCTCTAATCTAAAACATCCAAACATAGTTTATTGAGAACATGATAATACCAGTGAGAAGATTATATCCTGATAACTATTACCACATCACTCTGTATTTATTCGGTCGATTAACATGGGCCTCCTTTGTTAATAGAAAGAAACTTATTAAAATTCTGTTTAAAACATTTATACTATCACAGAGGCATTGTAATTTATGTGTAGTATTGATGAATAAGTTTAATCCTGTTTGTGATTACTTTGCTGCTATAGTGAGGATAATAATTTCATGTTTTAATTCAACTAGAAAAAATATTGCCCAAATATCTCGAAAGTTCTTTTCTATGCAGATGATTATAAAAAAAGATTTGTATCTTATTAGTTATTGACTGATTACCAACATGGCAAATCATGAGTAATTTTTATAAAGGAGATCTACAGAGAGCATATAGTGAGGTAATATTTGCTTTTGTCTTATAAAGTACTTCTAACTTTTCTTACAATCAGGTATCAGCACTTTTAATTTGAGGCACTTTAGGATTCTCTTTTCACCTACCATATAAGCTAACCCCACTCAGTCTTCATTCTTATTCTAAATCTTTTTAACTTTTATCATTTTCCCCTGATTCTTCAGTGATAATTCTGATAAGACAGCAGGCCTTGGGATCTTTCTCGACACCTGTAATTTAATTCTTCTGATAATATACATAAACACACACAGACACACAGTCCTACTGTTGTTTTTATTTTTGTAGCTAACCCTAATTAGTACTGATTTAGTTTTAGAGGATCAAAAAATAAAAGATTAGCCTTTAAAATTGGCCCTATGCCTTAGAAATTAGTTTTCTAATCCAATTATATTTAAATATCTAAGAACTCTATTTCTATTCATAAAGAGATCAAAGAGATAATAGATTAAAACTTTAATGGAGATATTCAAAAAATCTGTCTCAATAGATGGCTTACAATATTTAGTAAACCGTGGTATAAACAGATGTTCTCTCATTTAGACCTCATTACTCTATTTAGAGAGCATTTGCAGAGTAGATTCAATTTCATATAATTGTTTAGGGGCCTTTAGTTTTGAGAATTATAGATGTCAATTATTTTAAATGAGGTGTCATCAGATGCATTAGCTACTAACCAAAAGTAACCTCATGTTTGAAGAGTTGGAGGTAGGAACTGACAGTTTTTCTATAACTCTGAAAACCCAAGAAAATGACAGTATTTTCCATCTAAGACTGCTGTCTGCATTCAAAATCTGTTGTCTGTGGCACTGGAGAGTTAGCACATAAGACTTGAGTTCAGTTCCCAGCATACATGTCAGGCTGTTCACAGTCATCTGAAACTCCAGATTCAGGAAAATTGACAGCCTCCTCTTGTCCAGTCCAGCCCACATGTAGCATATATCCCCTCCCACATGCATTAAAATAAAAACATTTATTTAAGAAAGTATCTTTTATGTCAGGCACTAACCAACAATACTGGCTCAATCTTTTCGACAGCTGGCCAAGCTCCATTTACAGGACTTGTTTTTTTACACTATATTACTATGCTGTGCAGTTGATCCTATTTTCAAACCTGTGAATCATGTCTTCTACCTTCAAAAGAGATAGCAGGATGACTAGAAAAATTATGAATACTAACTATGAAAAGAATGCAAGAACCAAGTATAAAGATATAATTTATGTACTAGATTAACTTAAGACCTAAGCAAGAATGTTAATGTAGTTGAAGGAAGTTAATGCAGTCCCTGTTGTGTGATATTTTGATTGTGTTCTGACAAATAAGGCTTTCTTGGGAGTCAGAGGATAGAATTATTAGCCACTCGCTGATAAAAAATAACAGGAGATATCTAAAGGACTGTATGTAGACCTCAAGGAAACAACAAAATTGGTCCAAGGAAGGATCTCAGCACTTTAGGAGGGAGGAACAGATAAGGTAGCAGGGACTGTTGGATGTTTCTGATTCTTTTCTTCAAGGCTCTTTCCCCAATATTGTAGCCCTCTTATATACAAAGGATAAACAGACTGATAAAGAAATCAGAACAACATCATCTTTTACAATAGCCACAAATAACATAAAATATATTGGAATACTTCTAACCAATGAAACTAAATGCCTGGATGATAAGAACTTCAAATCTTTGAAGAAAGAAATTGAAGAAGATATCAAAATATGGAAATATCTCCCATGCTCTTGGATAGGTGGGATCGACGCAGTAAAAATGGAAATCTTACCAAGTACAATCTACAGATTTAATGTAATCGCCATCAAAATCCCAATATAATTCTTCACAGATTCCAAAAGAACAATGCTAAACTTCATCAGAAAACGTAAAAAAAATACTATTGGGTACATACCCAAAGGATGCTCAATCATACCAGAATAATACTTGCTCAACTATGTTTATAGCAGCATTATTTGTAATAGCCAGAACCTGGAAACATCCTAGATATTCCACAACTGAAGAATTGATAAAGAAATTATTGTATATTTAAACAATGGATTATTATTCAGGTGTAAAAATACAATAACACCATGAAATTTGCAGGCAAATGGATAGTAATATAAAAAAAAAATCACCATGAGTGAGGTAACCCACATCCAGAAAGGTAAACACAGTTGGTACTCACTCATAAGTGGACATTAGAGGTAAAACAAAGGATAACTATACTAAACTAGATACTAATAAGGAGGATAGTAAGGCAGATGCATGGATCAACCTATGAAGGGAAAACAGAAATGATCTCCTTGTCAAACTGGGGAAGGGGGGAAAAGAAGAGGGAGGATGGCAAGCATAACACGATGGAATGGGATGGGTGAGTTTGAGGAGGGACAGAATAGGAGAGCAATTAATGAGATATCTTGATAGATGGATTTTTTTTTATTGGAAAAAAAAAGAAATTTCTGCCTCCTCCCCGCCTCCCATTTCCCTCCCACTCCTCCCTCTCCTCCTCCCCTCCCCCCACTCCTCCTCCTCCCTCTCCAGCCTGAAGAGCAGTCAGGGTTCCCTGCCCTGAGGAAAGTCCAAAGTCCTCCCCCTCAATCCTGGTCTAGGAAGGTGAACATCCAAACTGGGTAGGCTCCCACAAAGCCAGAGCATGAAGTAGGATCAAAACCCGGTGCCATGGTCCTTGGCTTCTCAGCAGCCCTCATTGTCCGCCAAATTCAGAGAGTCCGGTTTATCCCATGCTTTTTTCAGTCACAGTCCAGCTGGCCTTGGTGAGCTCCCAAAGAATCAGCCCCCCTGTCTCCATGGGTGGGCACACCCCTTGTGGTCCTGACTTCTTTGTTCATATTCTCCCTCCTTCTGCTCCTCATTGGGACATTGGGAGCTCAGTCCAGTGCTCCAGTGTGGGTCTCTGACTCTATCTCCATCCATCGCCAGATGAAGTTTCTATGGTGATATGCAAGATATTCATCAGTATGGCTATAGGATAGGGTCATTTCAGGTTCCCTATCCTCAGCTGCCCCAGGAACTAACTGGGGACATCGCTCTGGGCACCTGGGAGCCCCTCTAGGTCCAAGTCTCTTGCCAACCCTAAGATGGCTCCCTTAATTAAGATATGTGCTTCTCTGCTCCCCTAACCAACCTTCCTTTATCCCAATCATCCCGTTTCCCCAAGATCCCCCCACCCTCCCCTTCTCACATTTCTCTCCCCTTCTCCCCTTACCCCCCTCCCACCACACCCCAAGATCCCAATTATTTGCCCGGCAATCTAGTCTACTTCCGTAACCAGGAGGATAGCTATTGTTTTTCTTTGGGTTCACCTTCTTATTTAGTTTCTTTAGGATATCATATTATAGACTCATTGACCTTTATTTATCTCTAGAAACCAATTATGAGTGAGTACATCCCATGTTCATCCTTTTGGGTCTGGGTTACCTCACTCAGGATAGTGTTTTCTATTTCCATTCATTTACATGCAAAATTCGCCGAAGTCATTGTTTTTTACCGCTAAGTAGTATTCTAATGTGTATATATTCCACACTTTATCCATTCTTGCATTGAGGGGCATCTAGGTTGTTTCCAGGTTCTGGCTATTACAAATAATGCTGCTATGAACATATTTGAACAAATGTCCTTGTCATATGATCGGGCATCTCGTGGATATATTCCCAAGAGTGGGATTGCTGGGTCCATGGGTAGGTTGATCCCAAATTTCCTGAGAAACCGCCACACTGCTTTCCAAAGTGGTTGAGCAAGTTAGCATTCCCACCAGCAATGGATGAGGGTACCCCTCTCTCCACAGCCTCTCCAGCAAAGGCTATCATTGGGTGTTTTTTATTTTAGCCGTTCTGACAGGTGTAAGATGATATCTCAGTGTTGTCTTGACTTGCATTTCCCTGATCACTAAGGAGGCTGAGCATGACCTTAAGTGCCTTTTGGCCATTTGAACTTCTTCTGTTGAGAATTCTCTCTTGAGATCAGTGCCCCATTTTTTAAATTGGGTTAATTAGCATTTTAAAGTCTAGTTTCTTGAGTTCTTTATACATTTTGGAGATCAGACCTTTGTCTGTTGCATGGTTGGTGAAGATCTTCTCCCAGTCAGTGGGTTGCCGAAGTGAAGGATCTAGTTGACAAGAACTTTAAGGCATTGAAGAAGGAAATTGAAGAGGATACCAGAAAATGGAAGGATCTCCTTGCTCGTGGATTGGGAGGATTCAACATAGTAAAAATGGCAATCCTACCAAAGGCAATTTACAGATTCAATGCAATCCCCATCAATATCCCATTAAAATTCTTCACTGATCTTGAGAGGACAATAATCAACTTTATATGGAATAACAAAAAACCCAGGATAGCCAAAACAATCTTATACAATAAAGGAACTTCTGGAGGCATTACTATCCCTGACTTTAAACTCTATTACAGAGCTACAGTAATGAAAACAGGGTGGTATTGGCATAAAAAATAGAGAAGTCGACCAATGGAATCGTATAGAAGACCCGGATTTTAACCCACAAACCTATGAACACCTCATTTTCGATAAAGGTGCTAAAAGTATACAATGGAAGAAAGAAAGCATCTTCAACAAATGGTGCTGGCACAACTGGATGTCAACCTGTAGAAGAATGAAAATAGACCCATATCTATCACCATGCACAAAACTCAAGTCCAAATGGATCAAGGACCTCAATATCAATTTGAACACACTGAACCTGATAGAAGAGAAAGTGGGAAGTACCCTACAACAGATGGGCACAGGCGATCGCTTCCTAGGTATAACCCCAGCAGCACAGTCATTAAGGGCAACATTGAATAAATGGGACCTACTGAAACTGAGAAGCTTCTGTAAAGCAAAAGACACTGTCACTAAGACAAAAAGATAGATGGATTCTTTATATGGTCAGGGAGAAACCTGGTGCTGGGAATTTCCAAGCAATCCACAAGGATGATCCCACCTAAGATTCCTAGCAATTGGTAGATAATATCTGAAATTGTTTTCTCCTGAAATCAGATTGCTGACTACCCTAATTGTGATCATAGAACCCAGTCTGGTAACTGATGTAAGCAGATACAGAGATCTATGGCCAGGCACTGGGCCAAAATCCAAGGGTCCAGTCTAGAAGAGAGAAACGGGATTATAGGAGCATGGGGGCATCAAAGTCATGACAAGAAGTCTCGCATTGGCCACTTATCTAATCTAGTAGGAGCTCACAAACTCTGGACTGACTGCTGGGGTGCCTGCATTGGACCTATACGATGTCCTCTTCATGTTAATAACAGTTGTGTGGCTAGTTCTGTTTGCTGGGCCTCAGGTATAAGAGTAGGATATATCTCTGGTCCATGAGCTTTGTATCTGGAGCCCATTCTCTATGGTGGAATAACTTGCTCAGCCTCCATGCAGTGGGCAGTGTCTTGGTCCCACCACAACGTAAAGTGGCAGGATTTGTCTTCTAAACTCCTTAACTCTTTATTCTCAGTTTTCTTGCTGCAGGTGTAAATTTTGGTGGCTTTCAAAATCAAAGCCTCAGTTTGCATTGTTCTCTGAATTAATGTTTTGATATGTATTTGTTTCAGAAGCTTTGAACTTTATATTGAACTAGAAAACCTTATAGTTATAACTTTTCAACTCATTTTTTCCTTTCGACATTCAGACAAAAAAATCTAAACTCTTGATACTGAATATGAAAATGTCATTCATGCCATAATTTAATATGTCCATCCATGGTCTCTAAATAATGTTTTTCATCTTGAGTAGCTTCCAGTGTTTTATGGCTTACTAAATGTGTAAAACCTATTCGGTTCAGTAAGACTTAAATGTACTATTTATTTATCCTTACAACTTCTCTTTATACCATTCCTAACCACTGTTCAATTAAATTCTAAATCAGTCCATGATTTCCCTTCTAAATAATTTTTTAAGCTATGTGTCTTATTAATATAAAGAACATACTAATCCAAATCAATGCATATCCTTAATTTTATGAATGCTAACTTCATTAATTTACCTAATTGCCTTGCAAATTTACTATTTAAACTATAATAATAAAACAATTATCTATTTCCCATCAATGGGCAAATATATTGTTTTTAAAACATATAAATATAAAAATCAAATTTATATATTTTAGGAAAAAGTCATTTTGAAAATCAAAGCATTTACTATTTACTATATTCTCTTAAGTATTGTGAACTGATATTCATTTTCTACTACCATATTCTTTTTCTTTAACTATACCATTGTATAAGCATCCCTGTACGTTTTCTGGCAGACAGGGAAAAATGATCAGAAAGAGGTAAAAATGAGACTCAGATCATTCCTAATTTAGTAAAGCTACTAGGCCAGGACTTCTAGAGTCTGAAAGGGGATCATTTTATGTCCGCCATATTTAAACACTACAATTTTGGAGAAAAACGTTTTGTGAAAGCAGTTATGTCATTCCTCTGAGTATGACAAAACTTAATTTATATTTACATTGAAGCCTTTTACAATATATGTCTATATATGCAATACAGATGTATGTGTACTATATTATATTATTGTTTTACAAATTAAACATGTTTTCAGGTGTAGAAGAAAAATAAAAACATAGAATTAAAAAAAAAGTCAGAAAGAAATCTTCAAGAGTGTATATCTCTTTTTCCTTACTCCCTCAGATAAAGTCCTAGTTTGCTGACTTCATTGGATCCTCATCAAGCTGTGTGCTGCTAGAGGCTGGTCCTCAGGGCACTGATACTTCTCCTTTGATTTTCCATTTCTTACTGATAACAGCATCCCAACATCAAATACCAGCAGACATTTGCTGTGACTATTCCAGCAGAGTAGGCCAGGGAAACAGGAAGCACAACACAACACAATTGCACTTTCTCAAAAAAAAAAAATATAGTTCAGAGAGGAAACAGTAACCAAGGAACCAAACATCATCCACCCACCCATCCATCCAACAAAGACAAATCTAGAAATCACCACTTAAATATAAGTGAAATACATAGATGCCAGCAAAAAAAAAAAAGAAAGAAAGAAAAAGAAAAAGAATCAATCATTAGGAGAATATGTTTCCACTAAAGTTGCCTTAACACATAAGGCCCAGAATGTACTAATAGAGCTGATGCCCAAGAAAAAGTCCTTAAAACCATCTATATGAAGATGATTAATTTCCTTAAAGAGGACATGAATAAATTTCAACTTAAAAGACAAGAAAACAAATGGGAAGAAATGAATAAAACTTTTGAAGACCTGAAAATAGGAATAAAATCCGTGAAGAAAATATAAACCTAGGGAATTCTGGAAGAAAAACATTTAAGAATTCAAGAGATGGATCACAGAATCCCAGACATCGAAGAATAAATGTATATATCTGTCAAACAACATGTTAAATTTGAAATACTACTGACAAAACACATCAAAGAAATTTGAGACACTATGAAAAGACCAAACCAAAGAGTAATGGAAATATAAGAAGGAGAAAAATTCTACCACTAAAGGCCCAGAAAATATTACCACTAAAATCAAAGTGACAATATTTCTATCCTAAAAAAAGATATGCCTATAAACGTACAAAAAAAAAAAAAAACCATAGAAAACACCAAATATATTAGACCAGGAAGGAAATCCCAAGGCACAAAATGACAAAAACACTAAAACTTCAGAAAAACTAAAATATATTAAAAGTTGTAAAGAAAAAGATCAAGTAACATATAAAGGCTTACTTTTAGAATTTCTCCTGACTTCTTTGTGGAGATTTAAGAAGCCAGAAGAGCTTTAACAGATGTGCAGTAGAATCTAAGAGACCACGGACCCCAGCCAAGGCTACTATATCCTGCAATATCTTTAATCATACTGGATGGAGAAAATAAGATATTCATTCAATGACTAAGTCAAATTTAAGCAATATCTGTCTAAAAGTCCCAGCAATACAGAAGGAGATAGAAGAAAAATTCCAATCTAAAGAGGTTAATTACACCTCTGAAAATACAAGGAATAACAGCTCACACCAGCAAAATCAAAGAAAGGGAACCCACTCTCACACTCTCTTACATACACAGCTGCACACACACACACACACAACACTATCACCAATAGCAAAAGAATAACAAATAGAAATCAGCAATCATTGTTCAGTTATCATTGGTCTCAATGCTCAAAGGAAAAATATACAAACTAACAAAATGGCTATGAAAAGAGGATCTATTCTTCAGTTGCATCCAATAAACACATCTCAGCATGGAGGATAGATAATAGCTCAGGATAAAGAGTTGCAAAAAATATTCCAAACAAATGTGCCTAATAAACAAGCTGATATAGCCATTAAAATATCTAACAAAGTGGACTTTAAACCAAAAATAATCAAAAGAGATAGGGGTAAACAGTACTTACTCATCAAGGTCAAAATCTAACAAGATGGCATTTCAATTTTAACATCTATCCCCCCAATACAAGGTTAGCCAAGTTTGAAAAAGAACCACTACTGTAGTGTAAATCACATAGTGACCGCACATACAGATAGTGGAGACTTCAGTATCTCCTTTACACCAATGGGCAGGTTAAAACTAAACTTGTCTGTTTAGACAAAAACTAAACAGAAAACTACTGAAGCTAACAGACACTATAGACTAAATAGATATAGCAGTTATTTACAAAATATTACACTGAAGGACAAAAGAGTATACCTTTTTTCTCTGCACCTCACCAAACTTTCTTCAAAACTTTCTGGCATTGTTCTTTGGGCACTATGCTAGTCTCCAATAAATAGAAGAAAACTGAGATAACTCCCTACATCCTATCAGACCACCATTGGTTAAACTGGGTATGAACAATATCAGCAATAACAACAACAACAAAACCCAGAATGATTATCAACTAAGGGAAAGAGAATAAAATAAACTGCATACAAATGTGTCAACATAAAAAAGATAGAAAGAAATTTCAGATATTCTGTAACTCGATGAAACTAATACACAACATATCCTACTTATATTACCATTGAAATCTATGAAGGCAGTTCTAAGAGTCAAATTCATAGCAATACGTGCTTATACTAACAATGTTTGCTTGTAAGCTAAGCATTTTGAGAATGCAGAATTTTATTTATAACTTTGTCAGGGTTTCTATCTAGAGGCTTGCTGCCATTTTTATTTTTGATGAAATTTTCGTTACCAAGAAAGACAAGATTATGATTTCATCTGGCAGATTGAGAAGGCATGGTGGTACTCTTGGATTGTCAAAATAGTCATTTCACGTGGGATTTTTAGTTAGTGAATCTTCAAAATATGTGTGAAAGCATGTTACATACTGCATAAATCTCAATTACCAAAATTTATGTACACACAAGCAAGATGTGGAAGGACACATAAGGAGGTGGATTGTGACCTAATCGATTTCCTATTAGGCTTCTTGAGCTTTGTTTCCTTTATATATATATGTGTGTGTGTGTGTGTGTGTGTGTGTGTGTGTGTGTGTGTGTGCGTGTGTATGTACATTATATATACATATAACATCTTTTAAATAATAAAAACAACAACAAAGCAAAACTAAAGAAAATGGAAAAGAAAAACAAAATAGTGGAGAGAGATCACATTCATAGAATGTGAACATTCTAGGAAAAAGAAGTAAGAATGGCCATAAGAGGAGTAGACAGCAGAAGATAATAAAGCTAAGGCTAAAACCAATAAAATAGAAACAAAGGAACAATATGAAGAATTAACAAAACAAAATTTGGTTCTTTTCTCCAGCTGCCAAGACACAAATAATCACACAGAAACTATACTAATTACAGCACTACTTGGCCAATCAAAAAGAAAGATAAACACTTATTCAAACTACATAAACAGAATATTTAAATTAACAAAATCAAAAAATGAATTTGGAGCCATTACAAAAGACATCAGGGCAATCCTGATCTTAGGATCTTAATGTAATCTTAAAATCATAATGTAATCATAATGTAATATCTCCCAACTGTCTACATGAAGCCTTCACCCCTAAGTTCAGTGTCTTGGGTATGGAAAAATACTATGCAGACTACAAAAAGAGAAACCATACAAACAAAGCCACATTGTTTTTGACCTACAATAGGTACTGTCCAAAAGAATTCTAGAGCAATTGTGGCACAAAACTCATATGAGTAGCAAATCAATGGCTATGTTGACTTAAGACACATTCCAGGAGATATAACTGATATTCTACACTGCTAGGGTGCCCAAGAATAAGAAACTAGATCTCTCAGAGAATGCTACTGGTCTAAAAGAAAATGTTGTATTAATTAAATTAATCTTAATGATAATGTGTGATACATATTGAACATGCCTCACCCCATAATTATCAGAGAAGCTTATTCTGTCATCAAAAAGGTATTGTGGTTTGTCCATCTGTATATGTGTTGTTTTTATTGATTGATGAATAGAACTATTTTGGCCAATGGCTTAGCATATGATGCCAGGCATGAAATCCGGAACAGAGATATATAGAGAGTGTAGGCAGATGCCAAGAGACAACATGCAGCACCATGCCACAGCTGAATGAGAAAGATGACGAAACATTACCGGTAAGTCAGCCTTGTGCTAATACATAGAATGATAGAAATGGGTTAGTGAAAATATAAGAGCTAGCTAGGAATATACCTTAGCAATTGGCCAAACAGGTTGTAATTATTCAGGTCTGGGCATCTGGGAAGCAAAAGCACAATCTCCATACATAAAAGGGGAAGTCAAAAGAAGTGGCCTACCTCCAGAAATTATGTGACGAGAACGTCTAAACAGGATATATCCCACCAAATCCCTCCCTCAGAGTTTATTGAGCACCGGGGAAAAGGAGGCTGAAAGAATCTAGGAGCTAGAGAGAGAAGTGGATATCAGTACCTCTTAGAATCCTGTTCTTTGCTAATGAGACAGAAAGGGGAGTGGATCAGGTAGGAGGAACTGGTAGGCCATGTGGGAGGGTAAATTGTCAGGATATATTTTAATAATAAAGAATATAATTTTAATTAAAGGTTAAAAAGGAGATTTAAACATGCACATAAAGGAAATGAATTCCTCTTTTCTAAAAATGATATAACTTGACTACTGAGGATTCTCAAATAAACTGAAGCATAAAAAGAAAAAAACACGAGAAAATTAATAGTCCACAATTTCAATGATACAAATATCACTTTTCAATAATAGATTTTTTGGCTATTAATGAGAAAATAATGTTTATACCATCTAATTACATTGTTAAAAATCACCAATTTCTCAAAAATATATAAATATGTTTTCAGTTTAAAAATTTATGATTTTTCAATTATCAGGTATTTAATTTTTACTTTGCTTACAAGG
>CAWTZC010001998.1:0-21995 GCA_963919715.1 Microtus obscurus | reverse complement strand
CTGGCTAGGAATAAATAGTCACAGTCAAAAATAGCTATGACCATGGTTTTTCCCAGGCTTTATCATATACTCTAGGGAAAAAAATTATAGATATCAGGTAGGAGATACTTGCTGAGAATACAGAACTTAAGAACTGTTGAAGATTCCACTATGGGACCTCAACCAGTCAGAGTTACAATTCTTAGACATTTTAATAGGAAAAAATGAATTGTTACTGTGTTCAACATGTTCATACAGTGCTTAAAACTGACGGGATGTCTTTTCCTTCTAGCTGCAAGGATTTATTTTCTGTAGGATGTCTTGCAAGAGCTACCCACACTGGCAAATGAGTAGGGTGTTGTTAGAACATTTGAGTCAAGGATGTGGTCACCAAAAGCCTCAGTTCACACTTTATAAAACTCACAACTTGAGGGCTGCCCATCTTTTATCAATCTAGAATGCAAAGTATAGGGCCCATGTGAAAATTTTACATGAGACTTGCTGTTCAAGCTCTAACCAAAGCCAAATACACTGAAATATAAATATCTCAGTTAAATGTTTCAAAAACAAATTGTGTCATACTTTTTTCAAATTTTGTCATTCTATATAGCAGCTCTGTGTTTCCTGTAGCCAATCAACCTTCCCTTTCTCTTCCCAATCTTATCAACAACACTATATCAACACTTAAACCATCAAAAGGCAATGTGTGTGCTAAACATCCATACTGCATGAAATAAATGAGGGAAAATTAAACCTATGTTTGTAGCAGGAGCTACTTCATCCCACTCGCAGCCACCTGCTTCCCAGCTTATGCCCCAAAATAACTACACGAACTTATTCTTTTAAACACTGCCTGGCCCATTAGTTTCACCTTTTATTGCTAATTCTCACATCTTGCTTTAATTCATATTTAATAATCTGTGTAGCACCACAAGATGTGTGGCTTACCAGAAGGATCTTAACCTGCATCTGTGTTGGGTGGGAAATCATGCAACTTGCCTCACTCAGCTTGTTTCTCCCAACATTTCTGTTCTCTCTACTCCGCCTCACCTAATTTTCTGTCCTATTAAAGGGCCAATGGAAGTTTCTTTATTAACCATTGAAATCAACACAAAACAAAGACTCTCCCACATCACCTATGTTGATGACAGGCATGTTAGTTGATTGTAATGTGAAATTCATAACATAAAAATTTATAAAATATTCAAATTACAAAGCTCAAATACATACAATTCTATTTAGAAATGTTTTACCTAAAATCATAAAAAGGGTTTGTTTTCTCTTTCAGTTTTCATTCCTATGTCATCAATTACTTTTGCTTGCTTACTATAAACAATAAAAAAATAGTTTATGTGTGTAAGAGTTTATTGAATTTTCAATCTTACCTCTAAAACGAATATTTTAAATAATAAATATATTATACTCTCCTCCCTTTCCCCTCTCCAAAAACTATACCAGTGTTCCTCTCCCCTGTGTTCTCAAATTTGATGGTTTCTCTTTTAATTGCTTTATCTATATGTGTAAGTATATAAACACAGCATGCAGAGTCCATTTAGTGTTGTCTGTACGTGACTTCAGGGTTCACCATTTGGTATTTGATGAGAAATTTAGAGGCTATCATTGAAAATTATCCTCACTATCTCAACATTCCTTGGTTGTCTGGGGTCTCCATTATATTGCTCCTTCCAAGTATCATGTCTCCTGGTGTTACCTTTGTTCAGGATCTTACGTGGTAAACCATATTTTGAGGTACCATGGGTGTAGCTTCCCTGTTATTATTTTTTGTAGAGACACAATCTCACAAAAGTTATCCAGGTCCTATGATACTTAAAGTCTTTTTTGTCTCCTCTTCTGTGATAATCCCTATCCTTATGTTCTGAGCTGCATTTTATATGCATCAATTAAAGCTACACCCCCCATCAACATCAGTTATTCTCTGATTTCTATAATGGTCTCTGTCTCCTATAAAAAAAACTGTCTATAATTAGGGGTAAACCTCTTGCCTATTCATTTTCCTTTTAAAACTAAACCCAAGAGAGACAAAATATTACATTGGTGACAGGATTCATAGGTTTAACAAATACTTTTCCTGCTCTATGTTTTAGGATAATTAAGTTGTATTATGTACTTTTTGAAAAATTACCTGACTAGTGCCTCTGCATTGGGAAACCAATAAAGGGATTCATGCCTGAGAGAGAATAATTATCTTTTTTCTAGTAGTCAGTAGTTGCATTGGTTCTCTGCCTAAGGATTGACCACATGAAAATTCCTTCTTTCTACAAAATATACCATTACACTGAATTATTCTGCCCTTGTTTCTGTGAAAAATGATGTTTCTATTTCTCTAGCTATTTCTACAAGAAACTGTTTCCCTGAATACTTCCTTACATTCTGGATCTTGAATATGTCTGCAATTTCTTCTGTGATGTGCACTGGGCCATAGATCTAGGAGCTGTGATCTATTTATATCAAATAAGGTAGACTCTTCATAAACCTATTGGTCTCTGCATTTTCTCCAATTTGTGGTTTTTCTGTGATGGTCTACATTGCTATAAGGGGGTTTCTTAATATCCAGGAGGGGTGACTATATGTTTGTCTTTGGGTTCACCTTCTTATTTAGCTTCTCTAGGATCCACGAATTATAGGCTCAATGTCCTTTGATAAAAACAAACCTTTCCGCAGTGGAACACCGGACTACAACCCCAAAGGTCCAAATCAGGAACAGAAGGAGAGAGCATAAGCAAGGAACTCAGGACCGCGAGAGTGCACTCACACACTGAGACAATGGGAATATTCTTTCGGGAACTCACCAGGCCAGCTGGACTGGGTCTAAAAAAAACATTAGAGAAAACCGACTCCCTGAACATAGTGGACAATGAGGACTGCTGAAGTCAAGAATAATGGCACTAGGGTTTTATCCTACTGCACATACTGGCTTTGTGGGAGCCTAGACTGTTTGAATCATTTCACCTTACTAGACCTGGAAGAAGGTGGGAGGTCCTTGGACTTCCCACAGGGCAGAACCCTCAGCTATTCTTCAGGCTGATGAGAGAGGGAGTTGATTTGGGGAGGGGGGGGGGATATGGGAGGCGGGGTGGAGCAAAACAGAAATCTTTAATAAATAAAAAAAATTAAAAAAAATAAAAAAATTTTAAAAAGAGAGGGTTTCTTTGATAAAGGATTGATTGATCACTTAAGCCATAAAAAAAAAAAAAAAAAAAAAAACAGACTGATTCAGCTGTCATAGGCCACACATCTGGGTGACATGTCAGCATCCAGCTTCAACAGAAATTCACACATTCCAGGGTAAGAAAATGAGGTTTAGAATTATTAATCATAAGAACAGAGATATGACAGAAATAAAAACAAGCGTACAAAACAACATCAGAAGGGAAATTCAGTGAATACTGAATCTGCTTGCATTATTTTTCCACATGCTTACATGCTTCCCTCCAAAAGAGAGGGGGAGGAAACAGACTTCATTAACTTAACATGATAGACTTGAATTCTCCTACCTTCTGGTCAAGGTGGAACAGATCCACCTCTGTACTCAAAATACTAATTAACCATACCCTCTGTCAAGATCTCTTGTTTGTAGTCATACTTGTTATCAACATCTTTGAAAGAGCGAGGATAACTCAAACTCTGACCATTAGCCACGTGGAACGGGCTTACAACTATGGGCCCTGGCACTCAGCAGATTGTACTTATATATTCATGCACACCTAATTTACATATATATTTCATACACATATATATATATATATATAAAACATATAAAAATAGGTTATCAACTTGACACTGGGGCATGTAGAAGTTAGAGCATGTATATCAGTGGGCTGAGGGCTTAGTAAATTAATCTTATTTTAATTACAAACTTCATTCTAAAAAATTTGAATACCCCTCAACAACAGTGGATATTTCTTATTTATTGTATCTTATGTATCTAACTTTAATGATTCAAAAAAGTTTGAATTATGTATTTTCATTGAGGGCAACATCATATGAAGACAATAGCAGCAAGAGATAGAGGTTGCTGGTAGATACTACCATGGGTGATGAGATGGATTTCTGCCATTTGTGTTCCAGGCTTGATGATTCATGGTAATATTGCTACATACATACATCACAGAATAAGAAGGAATATGAATATAAGATCCAAATATTGGGGTTGAGGATAATTTTATTTTCTGGGTATTAACCCGTCATAGCAAATACAAACAATATAACCTCACTTCTTAACTTTTCTTTTAGCAGTGAATTATAGTCAGTTAGTGTCTCATGGGACTCTGGTCATGCTATTGACTGGTGATACTCTGTGTTAGATATTCATTCTCTTCAGTTGTGCAGCTGGCAGTGAGCCACTACCTCCCTGCAATTCCAAAAATAATGTTCAGATAGAAAGTTTTGCTTGAAATTAGTTGGAAATTAGAAAACAAAAACACACAGATGAAGGAGTAGGGGTTTTTAGGATGACATGAGGAAGGTGCTATAGATAGAGGGAAGATAGAAAGGGGGTGCATTTATCAGAATGCAGTGTATACATTATAGCATTGTCAAAGAACACATCCATTTAACAACACAGAAAAATAACTTGGAAAAGGGTGGGGATGGAATTTCCTCAGGAAAAAAAAGGTTTTGTGAATGATAAACTTTTTTTGTAAAGTTTTTTAAGTTTCATCTTTTCCAAGCTTTGCAAAGACTCTGAACTCCATGTGATGTCATTAGTAGGCATATTTATGAGGTAGATCTGTATCTGAATGATGCTACCTGAAGAAGTCTCTGCTTCCATATAAACAACAATAATCAACTAAGCTTTAACTCATATCACCATCAGATATTTAATATGGCCAGATCCTGTCATGCCAGTGTGTTTCTGTTAAAACACATGCAAACTCCAGACATAGAATAAAATTTTTTAAAACAGTCTCCTACCCGTGCATTCCCCTCTTCTTCTTAGTTCCCAACATTGCTTTCCATAGATTCTCATTTTGGTTAACTGCAAGTGCACTTACTTTTTTCACATCTCCCTAAATCTAGTTCTTAGTTTGTTGTGAGCTTTGTAATTCGACAACAGACTATAACAGTTATTGAAGAAATTTTCACCATTCCACCCACAATTTAAACAAAACCTCTATACACTCCAAGTTGTTGTCTTTTAGCAGAGTTGTCACATCAACTGAATTAAAAACCAGCTTAGCAGTGTTAGCTGCTTGGCACTCATTAAAGTAACCAACAACCTGAGGACATGTCCATGTAATTATGCTACTGTGTTAAAGAAACATCACAAGAAAATGACTCCCAAGATCAATGTTTTGTTCAGCCACTCATCAAAACACTTCTCCCTGCTTGGAACACTTAGCCCTTAATGTGATGTCTACTATTCTCTACCCTCTGAACAAAAAATTCTGGGAAAAGATAAAAAATTGCAAAAGCCTGAGTACATGGAAGATACCAAAGGAAACGTGTCTTCCGGACCCACGGCTAACACAAATATGCACTAAGAGAACATTGCAGCATGCTCAGGGATTTCATAAAAGTGGAACATCTCCTCCAAACAGAACAATCAAAAATCAAAAAGGATAAAAACAAATTCCAAAATTACTCTGGTTTTGTCAATGTCCAGTAAGTCCCTGAAGCTCCTAGTCTCTATTTCCTAAAATAAATTAATTATTTCATGACCTGATTTTGTTGCCTTGAGCCCTGTTCTGATAGAGATAAAAGATGGAATGTGACTGAGTGGAACAAGGCTGACCAGAGCAGAAGAAGTAAGAACCTGCATCAAAGCAAGTAAGAGGGAAGATGCAGTGGAAGAATAACTTGCTGCCCCTTTCCTTGTTCATAACTTGTTCTACCATCTTTCCAACAAGATTATCCATGAATTCACCACTAGTACTCAAAAAGAATTACACTGCCTCTTGAACTGGCTTCCAGTGTCTTTTCTGGTATCATTTATGAGAGATTCACTCTGACAAAGATAAAGAAGCTACCTCCACTGTGTTCCACGCCAAAGCTCTGACTAGGCTTTTTTCAAATACTTCTTTTGGGCTTTGTAAGCAAGGCTGGGTTGAAGAATTGTAAAAGTGCTATGATGCATAGAGTCTCTCTACCAGCACCAATCTGATAATATCCTATTACAAATGAAAGTTCAAGAAAGCAAGTCTAGTCAGACCAGTGTTCCAGTTGTCACTGGGTTCGAAGGTGATAATTATAAGGGTTCGCTTCTATAGGGAGAGAGTTTGAAACAGCAAAAATGATTATGCATGGTCAGAGTGAAAAGAAAAACAATGATCAAAAGTCCTTAGGGAAACCAATATGAGTTTTAGCAGGAACATGATAGAAGGCACCTTATCTACCCTTTTCATCTTTTGGACAGTTCTCTGTAAAGCCTTCTCTACCATGGTCAAGCCTCAGGTCTAGTTCATGTCCTTAGAGAGGGAAGGGGAATTGGCACTGAGGAAAAATTCTGGCCACCAGTGGCTGCACAAAATCCCTAAACTTGACTTCTTATTTATACTTTAACAGAGTATATTTTCTACCAGGCTTGCATGTACAGCTTTTAACATTGACTCCTAATTTTACTTTTAAAAAATACATCATATTTTAAAAATTCATCATATCATTATAAAAACCATATTGTTACCCTTTATGCTTCCCCTTACACTTTTCCACCCCATACATAGTCTTATTATAGACATAGAGTTCAGCATTTTTGCAGGCTTAACTACATCTGAGCCACACAACCTGCTCTTGCAGCATTTACGTCAGCTGACCACGACTTGTGGTTACAAAGTTAAAACATAATACACATGGGTACAATGCTTTAATGACAAGAATATTTCAAAAGCCAAACAGTTCTTTCATGTTTCCAAAATATGCTTTCATGCAGTTCCCCTACTTACAAGAAGATCCTATCTCAATCTAAATAAAAGGCAAACTTTGTTTGTTTGTTTGATTTGTTTGTTTTTTGAGTTTATCTTGTTTTATGTCCTGAACTACTCTTGTAGACCAGGCTGGTCTCGAACTCACAATCCGCCTCTCTCTGTCTCTCCTAAGTCACTAAAAGTTTCCAGATTAGAAGTTGTAGATAGTAATCCAGATAAGAAATTTGAAAACATTAGCCTCATGCTGAGTTCTAAGGGGAAAATATTCAGAAAAACGAATTTCCAGGGAAAATTACAGCTGTTGCATGTGTGACTGACAAAGCAAAACCATCCAAATAATCAACAATGTAGTGAGAAAGAAAAGTCTGCATGCTCCATTAATTTTGCAAATTCTTACACACTGTCCCATGGTCTACTGGTCCTTCCCAAAGAAATTCCTCAGGGAAAAACAGTTGGAAAGGTAGTTACTGAGTCACATGCTGATCCAGAAATAGGATGTAAGGTTCCCAACAATTTTCTACTAGCAAACCTAGGCCTGGTGGCATTCTTAGGAGAGAATATGATCCTCTCAATCTCCACACAGCTGAATGGAAGTCTTTTCCTACTGTGGAGAATCCAATCCTAACTATATTTTAATTCCCTCTGTCACATTAATGATGACATGATCAATATGGATTTACTGCAAATCAAATTACTTATCACCCACATAAAAATCATCAAAGTCTCTTTCTTTCTGTCTCTCTCATTCTCTCTCTCTATTATCTCTCTCTCTGTTTTTCTTAGTCTCTCTGCATATGTGTATTTTTAATATATAGGGAAAGCTTAAATGTTTTCCTTCAGATTGATGAAAAATAGTTGATCAAATATCAATATTCAAGATGTGAAACTACTTGGAGAAGACAGAAAATCACTTACTACCCAAACCAACAAAACTCTAGATACACCTGTGATCAAGGAGTCACACAAAACAAATTCCACACTCAAAATCCAGCTGCATTGATCTTGGCCAAGATGGGCATTAATTCACGACTGAGTCTCCACTCCATCCCATCATAACCAGTTCCTGTGCAGCAACAGGATCTACTCTCATCTATCAAACTCTCATGGACAAATAGGAGGATCCAGGATTAAACCTATTGTCCATCCCACTATAAACTTAGTACTCTGATGTATACATGTGGCAGCCCTACTGACAAATATAGGACAAAGTTGAAAACTAAAAGGCCTTAATGCCTAAATGGCCTAGGGAGTTCATTTCTAGCAAAACATCACGATGTGTCTGCCATCACCCTACATTTTCACACCTCGGCATTCATAAAAACTACAATTCCCTGCCTGTGGCTAGTAGTCCCTCTGAGGAGAGTTCATCACATGATCTCATCCTACCAAAAAAGTATTATCTCTTCCCACTAGAATATCCTGTGGGGAGGATGGTGTGATTGAGCTTACCACACACTGGCATAACTGGATGTCAACCTTAGAAGAATAAAATAGATACATATCTGTTGCGTGCACAAAGCTCAAATCCAAATGGATTAAAGACTTCAATATAAATCTGACCACACTAACTTGATAGAGGAGAAAATGGGCACAAATTATGGGCTCAAAGACCACTTCCTAAATATAACCCCAGTAGCACAGACAATAAGAGCATCAATAAATAAATGGGACCTACAGAAACTCAGAAGCTTCTGTAAAGCAAAGGACACAGTCAATAAGACAAAAAGACAGTCTACTAAATGGAAAAACATTTTCACCAATTCCACATCTGACAAAGGACTATCTCCAAATATATAAACTCAAAAATTAGACATTAAAAAATTTGAAAAAGTATATACACACCTTCCTAGACCTGGATGGAGGAAGGAGGGCCTTGGTCTTCCCGCAGGGCAGGCACCTACTTCTCTTAGGACTGGAGAGGGAGGGGAGGGAGGGGGGGGGGGGAAAATGGGAGGAGGTGGAAATTTTTAATAAATAAATAAATAAAATAAAATAAAAAGTGAAATACTAATAACAGAAATTTTCAAAGAAGAATTTCAAATCTAAAAGATACTTATGACATGTTCTTCCTTAGTATTAGGGAAATGCAAATCAAAACAACTTTGAATCACCATCTTAAACCTGTCAGAATGGCTAAAATCAAAAACACTAACAATAGCGCTTATCCTGGAGAGGTAGTGGAGCAAGGGTGTAACACCCATTTTGGTGTTACCCCCTCGGTACAGTTCGCCAGCTGTGCCGAATGCGAGATCCGGGCAAGGCCTGGAGAGATTGAACAAAAGAGACAGAGACCATGGGTCATTCGATAGGGGAGTCAAGCGAATGCCGTTTATTCAAAGTTGGGGGGAGCCTATTTCTACCTCACTGCAGCACAAAATCTCTCCGCCCAGGAAGGTGGGAGATTACCACATATTAACAATAGGTAGAGGTGCCTGCAGCTAGTCACCAGGCGGGCAGGGATAGCAGGGAGACACACAGGACGCTTAGTTAACCTGATTGTAATCTGTCCTCACCAATGCCAGCCCAGGAATAAGGGAGACCAGGGCCCTTACAGGTCCCCCTAAATATAAATTATGACTAGGCCTGTCTTGGGTGGCCCTTGGACTCACAATACCCCTTACCCGTCATGGGAAAGCATCCAGGTCAAAAACACATTCCTGTCTTAGGTTGAGGCAGCCCCCAAAAGCCTTTCCCGTCATTGGCTCACTAGTCATCCATCCACGAGTTCAGCCAGATTTGTGCTGAAGAATTCTCTGGCAAAATCTACTTGCCATGTGGCAACTTACCTGATTCCTTTCTTGGCATACCATAGATTTCCGCACATATAGCATCCTTCTGTGCCTGCTCAATACTTAATAATTTTGCCCAAAATTGAGCCTTATAAGTGAGGTCTCAGCCTGGTAAAGGAACCCTGGTATAGCTAACTAAAACAATTTTGGGAGCCAATTTGTAAATTGTACACCTCAGGGTTCAAGAATAACAACAATAAAGCTCATTACTGTAACATCTAGCAGTGGTTTTTAACCACAAAATTAACTGCAATATTCATATGCAAATTTAGCTCAAATTTAGCTATGGCATTTCTCAACCTGTCCTGTATCCTTGTGCTGCAGGAGCACTACTACTAAAAAGAATCATGGGGAAGGGTAGATATAGATGGGCAATCCTTGGCACTGACCACTGCAGCCAGCTCCTCAGGAAATCCGCAACTCTTCAGTAGTCAAGCCAGAATCTCCTTGATCTCTACGCTCTGTCCTGTCTTCAGGCTTCTGACAGGAAAATTCCCAGCACCACCAGCCAGCTCAGGTACCCATATTGGATTATCAGCATCCTGTGGGAAAGCACAAACAGCCCCTCTGCCCCACACCAGTACGGGATCTGACCATACCAAGGTGCCATCTGATAGATTCTTCCATTTTACATGAGGCTTACTGGAAGAAATCTGACCTCCAATGCCTATCAGCGGTGGTATGAGATTGAGCATCCACAGTCAAAAAATTTTAAATGTATAAGCCAAAAGATAAATGCTCTTGGGGGGTGGAACCATATTCCCCCTTTTTAGTTTTATGTAGATAGGTTTTGAGCGTCCGGACTACGCTCGCCTCCACTATAGCTTGTCCTTGAGGATTATGAAGTATTCCCGTTTTATGAGAAATTAAAACTCAGAGCAAAATTTATAAAGCCATTCCTATATAGGCTCCATTATCAGTCTTTATAGTTTTAGGAACTCCCATATAGGCAAAAGCCTGGAGACAATGACTTTTAACATCTCGTAATCTTTCTCCTGTGTGAGCCGAGGCAAAAATGAGATGAGATATGTATCCTTACGTACTTTGCAATGCGCCCAAAAAGAAGGAACATGGGTGACATCCATTTGCCATAAATGATTGGGAACAACCCACGGATTAACTCCCAAATGTGAACAGTTAGAAGTTCTGTACACAGAGAGCATTTTTTAACAATATTGTGGCTTCTCTCGAGATATCTTAAAATGAAATCTTAAGGAACCAGCATTGAGATGAAAACGACTATGAGCTTTTTCTGCAGCTTCATAAGATTTCTAACTCACTATATAAATTTGACGAGTAAGCTGATCCGCCCGTTTTCCTTCCTCAAAGGACCAGGGAGGTCAGTATGAGCTACGCTAAATGCCCTACAGTAAATGGTACAGATCGGGCCCAAAGCAAAGCTTGAATAGCCAATGGCTGTATCTGGCCTCGAGATACAGAGGTAATATAAGCTGCAGATTTCCAACGGTCAAAATTTTGCTTATATATTGACTATCAGTAAACAGATTAAATGAATATCAGTATTTTTTCTAGGGCTATTTGAACAGCAACCAAGTTTAGCCATCTGAGCAGAGTTAGTATTAACAGGTTGAAGATTTCAAAATCAGGAGGAGAGGCTACTACAGCTCTCCCAGTAGAAGATCCATCAGTAAACACATTACGTACCCCTGTCGAGGCTGCAAAGAAATTTTAGGAAACATAATGATTCTTAAGAGAAGGTGAGCTAACTTATCAGAAGGATAATGATTGTCTACTACAGGGATTAAAAAGTGCATAAAAAATAAAGTCCAATCATTAGCAAAATTTTTGCAACCTTAAGCTATTTCTGCCTGGGTATATGGTGTAATAACCTTATCAGGTAACATTCCAAAAGTTTGTAAACTACTATACCCTTTTTAATAACTCCGTAGCTACGGCTAACGGATATGAATACAATTTTTGTCACATTTTATTACCTGGATGGGTCCTTGCCCAAAAAACTCCAGTAGGACTATGCTTGGAGAAAATTATCAACATCAGTGTCTACTATAAGTCAATATAATGAAGATGACACAAGCTTTTCTTCAATTAAAGTAATGTATTGCCTTGCTTGAGGTGTTAACTCACGAAAGGGAAGTTGGGTCTGATTCCCTTGTAGAATGTCAAAAAGTGGTTTTAAGTCTCATAGAAATTCCCAGACTGGGCCACCCAATTTGTCTCCAAGCAACTTTTGAGAAATCATTCAAAGTTTGTAGTTTATCTAGGCGAAAGTACTTTCTGTTTTACTCCTTTCAACAAATGATGCCCTAATATTGATATAACTGTTGTTGTACCTTTTCAGAAGCAATAACTAACCCAGCATGTGCTAAGCATTCTTGCAAGTCACAAAAGCCTCTAGACTATTTTTTGGGTCCTGTCCAGCTAATAGATGTCATCTAAATAATACTTAATACAGTTGAGAATATTTATGCCTTATCGGGGCAATAACCCGTATCACAAACATTTGGCAAATTACAATACTATTGCCATACCCTGCAATGTTACCCATTATCCCTAAAAGCAAATTTATCAGAGTCTTTTGGATGCAAGGGAATGCTAAAAAACAATCTTTCAGGTCAATAACTAAAAGATGATATCCTGCAGAATACCCACAGGCTGAGGCATTGTTGTCCCCTTTTCCATGCACATCATTTACTGCTCTAAGATCTTTAGCAATCTCCATTTACCAGACTTTTTCTTAATAACAAAGATAGGGGTGTTCCAGGGAGAAGTGGATGGCACTATGTGCCCTGCTTCTAGCTGTTCCTGAACCTAAGTGCGAGCAGCCTGTCATTTCTCTTTACTCGGGGGGCCATTGCTCAATCCAAACAGGTTTTTCAGTTTTCCACTTTATAGGAATGCTTTCTGCCTGCTCTGCAATGGCCCCTAGAAAATTTCCCTATTTCCTAACCCTACACGCTGTCCAGAACTGTTGTATCATTTTCTTGTCTGCTAAAAATCTGTACATGTCTCCCTGCAGATTTTTGCCTAAACTACCAGGGACAAAGCCCTGCTTTGATAGCATACGCTACACAGTTCAGTGGTTAAACTGCTCCCCATAGTTTGCAAAACATCTCTTCCCCCACAAATTAAGAGGAAGGTGTTCCAGGACAAATGGTTTAAAAATACCCTTATGGCCTTTTTCGTCCTCCCAATTTAAATATTGAGTACTGCACTCAGGAGAACTGCTATTCCTCTCCCTGCAAAGTAGTAGAGGCTAGTTTAAAGGCCAGGCTATAGGCCAATGCTTTTTACAATCACTGAAGAATCAGCCCCTGTGTCAGGGAGGCCTTAAACTTTTCCCATTGATTGTTAAAAAGTAAGTTAGGGGGCGATTCTCTAGGCTAAAACCCAAAAAGTCCAGGGAAACCTGTGACCAATCCTTGTCTCCTCCTCTTGTTAAACAATTTCTAGGGTCTACTCCAGCTTGGCCTTCCCTTAACACAAAACATTCCTTCCCATTAGTGCCATCAATGTCTCTGCATCCAAATCTCCCATCTCTATGGGGGCTTAAAACTTCCTGGCAGAACCTGTTTGCATTCTCAAAGGCCAGGTGCCTGACGACTGGCATACCAATCCACATCCCCAAAAATGCGACTTCCCACCTGTAGAAGGAGGTCAATGAACTCAGAATAAGGCTCTGAAGATCCTTGAAGGATCTTAGAAAGTTATTCTCGTGATCCTTTGCTAGTAAAGTTTTTCAAACCTTCGGCCACTGCAGCTATCTGAACCTAATCGCAGGATCATAAGCAATCTGTGCTTCTAAGCCAGCATATTGTCCTACATCACAAGTAACTTGTCAAGATTATTTTGGAAGCCTGCTTCAGCATTTTTGTCTGTAGTCTTTGCAATTTTTCCTTCATTTTTACCTCTCCATAACAAATAATCTCTCCCCCTGAAAAACAAGCCTGCAAAGCTGCATCCAATCATTGGGTATAAGGCTGGGGTTCTGCAAAAGATTCTAACAAAGCTACAGTGAAAGGGGCGTGAGCCCCATAGTCCCACATTGCCTCTTTTAACTGTTTAATGTCCCCTTAAAGTCCAGGTTATACTCCCCAACCCCTCTGTCCCTGCTGATCAATATTTTCCAAAACAGGATAAATCTGTTTCTCAATTTGCTTCTCTCTACTTAGATTTATTTAACTTGTCCCAGATCTCTCGGATTTTTGCCTCTAAATCCATAGGGGCAGAAACAGTAGTGTAAGGATTTAGTGGAGGAGGTCTCATGAACATCTCCGTTTGCTTCCCTTTTTTTTTCTTTTTCTTATCAGTGAATCTCCTTTTTTAAAATTTCTTCTTTTTTTTTATATCACTTTTTAATGCTACCTGTTCCTAAAATTTCCTGTTCCTCAAAATTCTTAATAAACTTCCCACAAATTTTACTTCCTGAATCTCCTCAAGGGTTTTGTTTAAGCTCTGTAATTCTCTTTACTCTACTCATCACTGAGAAGAGCATCTCTACCAAGCGCATATAGTGAAAATATTGCCATAGGACTTTTTCCCTTCTCTTTCAGAGCATCTTAAGATCACCTTCACCTGATCCCAATCATGTCTTAAAACCTCCTGCATGCCAAGAACCAGATAATTTTAAAATTGTCTTAATGGTCTCTTGTGCTGTCTCAACCTTAATACCCCGGTCCTCTATTTTCCAAAAGACCTAACAATTTGCCTGTTAACCGCCCTCCAAAATAGAACACCCCCACCCATAGCCAATTCACTCCCCACAATTTCTAACACCTTGCTGCCAGTCTTCCCAGGGGCGACCTCTCCAGGTTTCCCATTTTCCCGATCTAGCAGATGGGTCTAGATGCCGGTGATGATTATCCCAGCGGTGCCTCCAATTGTAACACCCGATTTTGGTGTTACCCCCTCCCGAATACGGTCCCGCGCAGCTGTACCGGGCTGCGAGTCCGGGCAAGGCCTGGAGATTGAACAAAAGAGACAGAGACCATGGGTCATTCGAAAGGAGATCAAGCGAATACCGTTTATTCAAAGTTAGGGGGGAGCCTATTTCTACCTCACTGCAGCACATTGATCTCTCCGCCCAGGAAGGTGAAATTACCTATTAACAATAGGTAAGGTGCCTGCAGCTAGTCACCAGGCGGGCAGGAATAGCAGGGCGACACACAGGAACTTAGTTAACTGATTGCTTAATCTGTCCTCACCCAATGCAGCCCGGGACAAAAGAACCACCTTACACAAAGGGAAACACTCATCCATTGCCAGTGGGAATGGAAAATTGACAACCACTTTGGAAATTAGTGTGGCAGTTTCTCCAGAAATTAGGAATCCAATCTACCTCAGGATCCAGCAATACCACTCTTGATTACCTTCCAGAGCTACCCAATCATACTACAAAAACATTTATTCAACTATGTTCATAGCAGCATTATTTGCAATAGTCAGAACCATAAAGCAACCTAGATGCCCCTCAACAGAAGAATGGATAAAGAAAGTCATAGCATATCTACATATTAGATTACTACTCTACAGTAAAAACAATGACATCTTGAATTTTACATGCAAATGGATTGAATAAGAAAACACTGTCCTGAGTAATACCCAACCCAAAAAAAAATGAATATGGTATGTACTCACTCCATAAGTGGATACTGAGTCATAAACAAAGGAGCAATGAGTGTCCTATGGTTTCAGGATCCTAAAACTAACTAATAAAAGTAACACAAAGAAAACCATATATAGACTCACCTGGAAATTAATCAAAACAAATTTGAGCAGGAGCAGGAGGTAGAAGGAGGGGGGGGGGGGGATTGAGAGACCTTGATGAATGGGATAGTCAAATCAAAGGATGATTAGAAAAAGAGATATCTTTTAGAAGCCATTATAGAGTTATAAAAAAATCTGGCTCTAGAAAAATGCTTAAGAATTCACAGGGATGACCCCAGCCTAAACCTAAGCAATAGGGGAGAGGGATGTCTAACTACCTCACTCTGTAGTCAGGCTATATTATCTTAAATATCACTATAAACCTTTGTCCAACAACAGATGGTAACAGAGGCAATGCCCACATTGAGCAATGACTGTCCCAATCCTTGAAGAGTGGAGGGGTAATATGAGCAAGGAATTCAAACCATGGGGGTCATCCTGAGACAGTTTACTTGAGCTAATGTAGCTCACCACTCCAACTGGACTGGGAGTGAATGAGCATGGAACAACCAACCCCTCTGAAGGGGGTGGACAGCTGGAGCAAACTGAGGAGCCACTGATAGTACACTGGGGTGTGTCTCTGTTTGCATATACTGTCTTCATGGATCCTATTCTCTTTGGATATACCTTGCTCAACCTAATGTAGTAGGGAGATTACTTTCCACAGGGTGGGGTACATCACTCCTTTAGGGTTGGAGGGTAAGGGTGGGGACTAGGAGGGAGGGGGGAGTGGGAATTTGATTATATTTTTTAATAATAAAAAATTAGTTGTGAGAGTGTGTCAATAAACAAATATGTTTTTAGGGCAAAGGAAAATATGAGTGTTTTTAATGAGATTTTCCTCCAACAAATCAATTTTATATCCTTCCACATCTGCAGGCAATTACTACTAATCAACTCTTTTCTGAATCTATAATGCGAGGAAATATGCTGTCACATCTTATAGCTTATGTTCTCATTTCTGTACATTTTTATTCCCCTCCCTCTCATGTGTCATTTTCCATTTTTTGCATTCTCACATTCTCCATGGCAGAGGCTCTATATGTTCCACTAGAAACAAGGAAAGATTACCTCAATAACATAATATTGTGTAAAATCAAAAACAAGTCATACGTTACTCTGCCCATGATTCCCAACAGCTCTTTTCATGATTTTCCAACATTTCAGTCTTTAACACATGTTCTTCATGGGGTTTTCTCTTTTAAATATAAAGGCAATACACCATACTGTAACACCCCGTTTTGGTGTTACACCCTCAGTCGTTCTGCAAGCCATTATAATGCAGAGTCCAAGCAAGGAGCTGAGATTACAAAGAGACAAGACCAGGGTCATTAGAAAGAGATCAGCCAAATACCTTTTATTCAACTTTTTCTACCTAACTGCAGCACAAAATTCTCCGCCCAGGAAGGTAGGAAATTACCATATTAACAATGGAGACGATTACCTACAGCTAATCACCAGGCGGGGCAGGATAGCACAGAAACACACAGGAAGCTTAGTTAACTGATTATACTGTCTCACTAATGCACAAGATTAAAACCAACCCTTACACCATACGAGTGAATATATCTGACAAGTTTTCACACTTTATTTTCTTAACACAAATCCTGATCTGTACATTTTCCTAGCCACTGTAAATATTACCATCAAAGACACCTTCACAACAGCAATGTAATATCACAGGTGTGAGGTGTGAATGTATGAAATGTGTGTGTTTATCATTTTCATTTTCCACTACTTATTTTTATTATTGCTTATCAATCATTTCAAATCTCCTTGCTGATACTTTCAACAATGATTCAAAATTCCTATGGAGACTACCATGTTACTCTTCAAACATGATAATGGTATTTATTTCTCTCTCTCATTTTACCTTTAATGAAATGCTCTTTTTATTTTACTTTTGTAAATGTATTAGCTAAGTCTTTAAGTACAAAGCTGAAAATGTGTGAAGAGGAAGAGAATCTGTTACCTTCCTCAGATTTAATACAAAAGTTTTTTCCCTCCATTCAGTATGATGCTAAATTTGGTGTTTTGGTACATGAAGTAATTCTGACTCTGGTTCTCTTTTCCTAATTTCCTGTGAGTGTCCATGATTAATACTGTGGTACACTGACAAACCTAACTGTTCATCAAAAACTGTCCCCATTATATATGGTTTTACCTTTAACCATGTTGTTATTATCATCAATAACATATGGTTTGGAATGTTAAATGGATTTACATACTATATCTACTCTTTCATAGGTGTTATTTTCATTTCACACACATCCTCACAGCTAACAGCTTGAATAATGTCTGAAGAAATTCACATTTAGTGAATGTTTTCCATGGTGTAAACATCTCAAATTCCTAGCAAAATCTCATGAATATTATGTTATAAAATACTTGCTCTTCTGACTGTCTTTATGTGCACATGCAGACATTTTTGGAGATTTTTGTAGCTCTGTTCATGGAAGGCTTTAGCCTATAAATTGTTTTATCTAGTTTCTTTGTCTTGATTTATACTTACATGATGCTCCCTTACAATATGCCTAGGTTATACAATCCATTCTCTAGAGCTGAGTGTCCGTTATTTGGGGTAGAAGCTATACTCAATTTCTCCCTCTACCTAGAAGAACCTTTTCTTTTGTTTCTCTTTATTTTTATTTTTTTCTTGTTGCTGCTGGTTTTTATTTATGTCTCTCTACAAGCCCTGGCTGTCTAAATTTACTCCATACCTTGTTGGTCCTAAACTCATCCAACTTCCCAGCCTCTAATACAACCCAAAAAGGATGTTACCACCACAACAAGCAGGTGAGCAACTTAAACCTTGTCCACACTATGATATACCTTGATTCTGGCCTGCCGTGGAAGGAAATATTACCTGGTCCTGTCATACATTTTTTGACTCTGGTAGGCCACATGGAAGGAAGAGATGTGTCCTGGTACTGATACATGGTGTCTAAGTGAACTCTAGAAACTTATGCTTTAATAATTACTAAGTTAGAGAGTCAATGGAAGGGGTACAAGTAGATGGATATCATACACCACACAAGCCCAGATGCTTTAAACTTTTCCATTCTGTGCATAATACTAGTTCACAGAAAGTCATATATATGGTAACTAGAACAGGTTGCTGATGAAAACATGAGGAGAATCTATTGTCCTGTCTCAAAAACAAATGGTTGTCCTAATTTCAGTCATTACCAATACTTCCTAACACTTTGATCTTCAGTGAAGCTGTGGGAGGAGGAATACAACACCAAAGTAGCCAAAAGGGCTGAATGATCAAGCAAGATGTGTCTGTAATTACAACCCTCCTCCTATACACTATATCAGGAAACTACATGCTGGAACATGGAATGGAAGTACCTGTCAGATCCCCAAACATCCTTGTTGTCTTCTGAGATGGGGAGCATCACATAGTGTTTCTTAGCATCATTAATCAAGAAATAAAAAAGTGCCCCCACAGATATGACTACAGTATAATCTATTTCACTCCTCAGTTGAGTTCCCTATTTCCCAAGTGACTTTAGTCTATGCCAAAATGGCAAAAAAACAACCAATGCACCCTCCCACACCAATCTGCATATTCACAGAAACAAGAATCCATATATAACCCTCCCAGGATGCTGACTAGTTGATTCTCACACTAACCCTGAAAGAAACATTGCCCTCATTTACAAGGAAATGTCAGAGGAGATATTATCTGTAGCCTTTGAGTGCTGAGGCAGTGAGAAAATGTCTGTACTGTCAGATCAGGAATTATGGTCCAGATAGAGAAGGAACAGAGGGGGAAAGCACAATGAGAAGTTTTGGAGCAGGGAAGCAGAGTATGACCGGGCTTCCTCTGTCAGAAATGAAGAAGTCAGAGGAAAAAGGAAATTGCCAATTACAAACCACAAGCTCAGGCAAGGTGGGAAGTCAGATCCCCAAGTGACCTAGAGGGCTTGCATAATTGTTTCTGCTATGACCGCAGAATTACACAGTGAGAGCTCAGTGAGTACTTCAGCAGTCAGCCCATCATAGATGCAGATCTCATGAGACTAACCCTTGGCTAACAAAGTGAGAAGGAATAGTGCCAATCACAATTAACCTATATCTAACATGGTTCCTTCTGAATGTGTTAGCTGTCCTCATTGCAGATTTCTTACCGTGAAGAGCTCTTTCCAGTGCATTACCGTTGGGGATTCTCCCCACATACTACAGTGTGTTTACTGGGCGCATATATCTGTGGTGATCAAATGATACCTTTCATTTAGCTATATTGTTCTGATATATAAATATATAAACTGACATGTTTCATTGGATCTAAATTTATCCCACAGGGTCTGTAGACATTTAAAATCTACTTGTTTTTTGTTCAGACATCACACAATTATCTCACTTTCACCTCAGAGTAAGTTCCAAACTATATTAAAGGCCCTTTTGTAAATAGATCATGAATTTGAAATCTTGCAGCTATGTACAAACAAACACGATATCCCATCAAGTTACTAAAAAAAGCATGTCAACTCTTTACTTACACCTACTTAAATTATCTTGCTTCAAAGTTGTCATCGGGCACTGTCACCCCTGGCTGGTCACGTTTTTGTTCCAATCCTATTTGTTTTGTTATGGTCATGGCTCTACCCCTTATCACTTAGCCTAGGAATGTGTTTCTACCAATGTACTATTCTTGTAACTCTTTCTTTTGCTTCAAGCCTCTGGGAATAGAGATTTTAAACTAAAATGAACAAGAAACTGGAAGAAAAATCTAGGAAAAATTAGAAGTAGGAGAAAATTATTAATAACACAGAACATACAAACCCAATGAAAGAACATATTGTGAGATGATTCTCTTTTTATAAATTTCAGTCTTTAGTTCTTCCACATTTGTAGCTAATAAAAAAGACTTTTAAGGCTAAACCTTAAAAGTTTTTATTTTATAAACTTCTTTGCCACTGTCTCTGATGGCCATGATTAATACTCCAGTAATGTCAGGAGCCAAAGAGCCTTATTCCATTTCTCCATCCCTCTACTCTCATTCTGATACTAACTTCAAACATTCCCAACATGAGCTGATTAAGTCCCTATCCCAAGGATATTGCTCCCCCACAAATGCAGTGAAGACTCAATACTCCAGTTCTTCTATCCTCTTGATCTCTACATTCTACTCACTTCAGAATCCCTTCCCTACTCTATCCATTCTTCTCTACACTTTAGTCCCTCTTCATATTATTCTACTCTGAGTCCTCCTCCTCCATGCTAATCCTTACTAAAATCTACTCCCTATATATCACAAATCCCTTCTATGTTCCGTCATAATACGCTCTTCCCAGCAAACCCATTACTCCCACTTAAAATTCAATAAACAAGATGCATCATATACAAATACAGATAGGGGAGAGAGAGAGAGAGGAGAGAGAGAGAGAGAGAGAGAGAAGAGAGAGAGAGAGAGATGACTCTCTGTATGTAAAACTACCTATACCTCTTGCACTAGCTTTTTTGGGACAATAAAACTAAAATACAACTGCATCCTCTGAACATTATATTACAAAGAAAATATACTTATGTTGATCCACCTAATGATTATATTAATAGGTCCTTATTAGAGTCACACTGGTAACCCACATACAACTTGCTGCAATGATAGACACATTGTGTTCAGATTCACTACTAGAGGTTTATCACAATTTATGGCAATAGAATCCTTCTACCCTCAGCTTTCAACAATTCAATCCCTGGAGCAATGTAACAAGATCAAATATTTCTTTGTCTGAACATTTCCCTTATTTAAAGATTAAAGCACAGGTCATTATCCATTGCAAAAAGACTGAGACTGAACAACACAACACCCAGTAAGTGTTTTCACTTTTTCAGAAAGGCTGATGGTCTTCCTCAATAGGAAAGCACACATAAGACTGTCTTTCCCTCTGATCAGACTAATCCCACCCATCTTCAATACAACCTCAACCCTTGACTCACTTGACTTCCAGCATTAGAGATAGCTAACTTCCCCTTCTATGGAGGGTTCCACTTGTATGTAAAAGACTAATACTAGTTCACCCCACCATTTAACATTTGCAAATATGTCCTCTTCAGTTTCAGGAAGGAACCAGTTGGTGACACCAGTCCTCTCTAGCCTAGGCCTAAGTGGATGTAACAAGGTTTCAGTGGTTAAATCATCACTCCATGGATATTTGAAGTAAGGAGCAATTCTTGTACCATATGTCTGGTAGAAAGGGCTTGTCTCCGTATAAACAGTAGTGATGTGCTCAGTGTAGCTCCTTGGCTTTACAAGTCCTAATACACAGCCTATATCTTCACCAAAGCATTTTAAAGAACCAGAAGAATTTTCATAAGAAATATATGCACCCTAAATAACGGTTAAAAATAAAAACACACCGTAGAGGTTTGTGAGAACAAAGGAGAAACCACTTCTCCTACACTAAGATATTTTAACCTCACCTTGGGGAAGGAAATACATCAGAGTAGGTTCTAATTTGTGACAACATATCATATCTTCCCATTTATCTGCTTCAAACAGTCGGAGTGACTGAACACAGAGTTCCTATCACTCAGACATTTTATTTATACTTCATAAATGACCACAAAGTTATATTTGTTAAAACAGGATATTTTACAATCATCTGTTGAACATGTCTCATATTACACAAACACTCATAACTCTTGA
>CAWTZC010001997.1:0-19008 GCA_963919715.1 Microtus obscurus | reverse complement strand
GTGATTTGCTATATGAGATAATTCTTACTCTAGAGGTTTTTGCTGCTAATTTCCTGTGAATGTCTATAACAAGTGGTGGTAGTACACTAACAAATGCTAGCTCTGCATTAAAAACCATCTCCATTGTGTGTGTCTTTAATTTTCTCCTTGTTGCTATCATCAACACCATATAGTGTTGAATTTCTAATGGGATTTACAAGACTGGAAAGTTCCATCTATTCTTTCATGAGGTGTTATTTTTATTTGATAATACATTCTCTTGGGTAACATGGTATAGTCTGAAGTATTCACACTCAGTAAATTTTTTTCACAGAAACATCATAGAATACTTAGCAAAGTCTCATGAATATGATATCACAGAGTACTTGCTCTTAACAAAAAAAAAAAGAATACTTGCTCTTCAAGACAGTATTTAGATGGCCCATGAACTACATTTTTGTACATTTTGCATCTCTGTTCATGGGATGTTTTAGCCTATAATTTGTTTCATCTAGTTCATTTGTCTTGGTTTACACTTAGGTAATGTTGCCCTTACAACATGACTTAGGTTATATGATCCATTCTCTAGACTTGAGTGTCCATTATTTGGATAGGCTGAACTCAATTTCTTTTTCTACTTGATTCTTTTCTTTTGTTTTCCTTTGCTTTAGGTTTGTGTTGTTGTTGCTGTTATTGTGGGGTGTTTTTTTTTTTTTGATAAAAGGTCTCTATAGGGAGCCATGACTGTTCTAGAATTCACTATGGTTGTTCTGGAACTCACAGATATCCAGCTTCCCCAGGCACTGAAGGACTGGACTAAAAATAATGTGACACCACAGCTGACAGATGAGCAGACCTTGGGGGACTACACTTCTCCACACCACTTTACTCTGTCCTCATGGAAAATATTTCCTGGACCTGTCATACTTTCATCTGACTCTGGAAGGCTCATGAAGGGTCCTGGTCCTAATTCATTATATCCAGAATGAACTATAGAAATTGATGCTCTAATAACTGCTGTATTCGAGGTCAATGGAAGGGGTACAAAGAGCTGGGTTGCCACACGACACTACCCAGGTCAGATGCTCTAATGTCCTTTTCACTCTGTGTACAACACTAGTTCACAGGAAGTCATATATATGGTGAAGGGAACAGATTGCTGATGGAAGTATGAGCAGAATCTATTGTCTCTGCCTCAGGAAAAAGAAATGGTTGTCCTAACTTCAACCATTACCAAAACTTCCTAAAACTTCTAGTGCTTCTGCATGAAGCTGTGTGGGAAAGAATGAAAAACACCAAAGTGAACCAGAAGAGAAAGGGCTGGATGGATCCAGCAAAAATACCCAATACCTTTGAAATTGTAGACCCTTCTCCTATTCCTAAGTCAGAAAACTACAAGCTGGGATCATGGGGTGGAAATGACCTTGTCAGGAGTCCCAAACTTTGCTTCCATATATGTTCCTCTGAGAGGAATAGCTTTTAGTTCTGATGTCATTTAGCATCATTAAGTACACCCACAGACATGACTACAGTTTAATCTGATAAAAGCGTATCCTCAGTTGATGTACCCTGATTCCCAAGTGACTTTAGTCTATGTAAAATGACAAAAAAATATCCAATACACTTTCCCACCACAATACATAATGTCAGAAATAAGAATCCCTATATAAACGCTCCCATTTGTTGGACTAGTTGATTCACACACTAATCCTGAAAGAGAGGTCATTGACCTCATTGTACCCCAAGAAAGGACAGAGGGAGGTTATTACCAGCTTCTGTTTGAATGTTGGCAAATGATATTGTACATCACATAGCAGCCAGATAAGTTGATACCCTGAGCATTAATACTGAGGGTATTGAGACAGGTTCCGCAGTGTGATACCAGGAACTGTGGTCAAGAAACAAAGGAACAAGAGGGAAAAACACAGTGAGGAGGTTTCAAAACAGACAAGGGAGTAGGAAGGCCTTCGTGTGAGAAATGAAGAAATTACAGGAATAAGGAAATTACTAGTTACACACCACAAGCACAAGCAAGCAGGAAAGTCAGCTTCCCCAGTGAGTCACCTAGGGCTTGCATAACTGCTTCTAAACTTCTCTGTCATTACCTCTGATGGTCATGGATGATACTTCTATCAATCTTGGGAGTGAAGCACCTTTTTCCCTTTCTCTATTTTTCCATTTTCATTCTGGCACTAACCTTAAACATTCCCAGCCTGAGCTGTCTTGTCACTGTCCCCAGGATATTGCACAGCCCAAGTGCAGTGAAGACTCAAACAATTGTCAATACTCCTGGTCAGTCTACATTCTCCAGCACTCCAGGCCCCTGTCCCCACTATATCACTTTCTCTATACTTCAGTTCCTCTTCTATCACTCCACCCTGTTCCCTGCCTTCCTCTATGCTGAATCCTTCCTAAGGGCTCTTCCTCCTGAAGAATCACAGAATCCCTTCCTGATGTTCACAGTCAACAGAGATAATCTCTCCTCAGCAAACACATTCTTCCCACATTGAAAATTCAATAGAGAGCACAAACTGCATCTTATACACACACACACACACACACGAGAGAGAGAGAGAGAGAGAGAGAGAGAGAGAGAGAGAGAGAGAGAGAGAGAGAGAGAAACAGAGACTAAGAATGACTATAGAGAAGACAATGAGATACACACACAGAGAGGGCAGATATATCTCTCACATTTACTTTTCTGGGAAAATAAGAAACTAGAGAATACCACTGTACCCTCTGAACAGTAACATTGTCAAAGGAATGTGCTTATGATGACCCACCTAATTGATGTATATTAATGATCTCAGGCCCTTACTAGGGTCACACTGGGAACTCACACACAATTTACTACACTGATGACACGCTGCCTGAGTTCAGATCACTGCTGGAGATTTATTACAATTTAGTGCAAAAGGCTCCTTCTACCATCAGCTTTCAATAACAACTGAATCCCTAGAGCAGCAACAAGGTCTAATATTCCCTTGCCTAAATATTTTCCTTATTTAAAGATGAAAGCACAGATCTCTATATTGCACAGAGGTAAAAGCACCTAGTGAGAGCTTCATTTTCAGAATGAATGAAGATCTTCCTTGATGGGAAAGCATTCATAAGAGTATCTTACCCTCTGATCAGGACTAGATCCCACCCATCTTCAATACAGCCTCAGTCCTTGACTCACTTGACTTCCACCATAAGAGACACATAACTTCCCCTTCTATTTAGTTCGCTGATTTGTAATAAGTTAACACTAATTTACTCATAATTTGCACCTTTGTAAATATGTCCTCTTCAGTCCCAGGAGTTGGTGACACCAGCTACTCTCTGGCCTAGGTCTAAGTGCATATGACACATTCTTAGTGATTAATCATCACTGCATCGGTATTAGAAGAAAAACTTCTTAAACTAAACACAGGTCTGGAAGAAAGGACTTGGCCCTACATGAACTGTAGTAATGTGTTCAGGGAATCTCTGTTGCCCTGGAAAGCTTCAGCCTGTGTCTTCACCAAACCATCTTCATAAGAATCCTAGTGTTAACCTTTTTTTTTTTCTTTTTTTTTTTTTTTTGTCAAAGCCTCCGTTTATTAGGGACAGGGTAACGACTTATGAGAGATCCCCTGAATAGAGGGCTTGGGAGTAAGGGCACAGGAGCATGGGAATCTGGCCGCGTGGTCCCAGTCACGTAACCTCCACATCCGGTCAGGTAGGCCAAGAAGTCAGGAGTTGCCACACCTAGTTCCCTGGATAGCTGGAATTTAAGGCAGTTCCGCTATCGATTAGGTTCGTTGCAATTAGCGGCGCGATACATTGGGTGGCTGGGGCAGGTTTTGCCAATAGGACTATTCTGCTAACATAATTATGGGTTTGGGGTTCCCTGCAGGCTCCCCAAGGTGATGGTTTCTGTAACAATCTTTAGGGGGGGAAACGGCTCCCAACATATTCCTCCTTTCTTATACCAGTTAGGGGAGAGACAATCAGTTTTCTACGATGAGTGACACTGAGCATGTCAACTAATTTTGGGCAAGCCTCATGTTCAGGAGTAATTGACCAACAACATATAGTTGGACTCCACAGGATTTTGTCTGTGCTTTATTTGGTTACAAGTTGGGCTTTTTGTTTGTTTTCAATCTTTTTTTCTTTCTTTTCTTGGTATGACTTTCTTGTTTCTAAGTTTTGGAAGATTTTATTGTTGTACAGGATTTTTGCTTCTTGTTAAAGAAAGAACTTAAAGTTGGGTGGGTAGGGATGGGGAAAAGATCTGAAGGGACTTGAGGGAGAGGAAGAATATGATCAAAGTGTATTTGAATTTGAAAATTGTTTTAAATAATGGAAAACATAATAAATTAATTTAAAAAAAAATTATTCAGTGGGCTCAGTAAGTTATGCATGCATGTTACAGAGGTAATCTTGAAAGAAGACATCATGAATTTGAAAAAGAGTAGTGTGAGTTAGAGGTAGAATAGGGAGAGATAGAAATGAGACATAAGTTAAATTAATTAGATAATTATGTGAGGAAAAAGATTTTAAATGATATACTATAATTTCTATAAAATAAATATTGAAAAATAAATAAACACATTTTTTCAAAATATTTATTCTGTTGCTTGAAGCATCTTGTATATTTTAGCACTTTCTAAACATTTTTAACACATGTGGAACAATGTAAAAAATCTATAAATTCTTTGGTAAGTGGAAGTATTAAGGACCCATTTATGGTTGTTACACAGTGAAAGGTTTACCAGTTTTCATTAAAGTCCTTTAAGTTTAAAAAAAAAAAAAAGAATCCTAGTGTTGTTGAAGTGGACAGGTGGAAAACTGAAGGACACATTCAGAGGTTCTCAGAGAATTAGAGCAACCAACCCTCTTACACTGAGAATATTTGAGTCTCAGGGAAGGAGTAACTCAGGACAGAGCAGGCTCTGGTTGTGAACACATCTGCAGTTGCCTTCGCCTTCACCTCCTTCAGAATGAGACAGAGTGACTGAACACTGAGTTCCTTTCCTTTGGACACTTTATTTCCACTTCACACAGTAGCACAATCAGATTTGTTTTTTAAAAGGACACTTTACAGCCAACTGATCTCATAATAAACAGTTCTTGATGTTTGTGCCCAACCAGCATAAGTTTGTCCCAAGCTCTGCTTTTAACCAGGAATTCAAGGATGTGGTCTATGTCACCATGAAGAAGTCCAGATCACAGTCCACTGTCCAGTCATTGGTGCCATATTCCCTGTGACCATCCAGGATTTTAGACATGATGGCTGGGGCATGATATCAAGGGGAAAAGATCTTTATCCTGCATTTATCAATTATAACTCAGACATCATGAAAGAGGAAAAAGAAGGTGTCTGGCATAACATGGGAAAAGACAAACACTGATCATACCCAATGGCAAACATGAGGATTTTCTGTGATATAAAGATCATGATCTAGAATCAAACACAGAGACTTTTAATTGAAAATAGCTTTTTTCACATATATCATTGTTACATTTCCCCCCCCTCACTTCCTCATAGAACCTCTCTCCTTCCCCTTCCTACTTCTTTTCTGTATCTCATTATAAAAGAATAGAATTCTAACAGATAAGGTCATGCTCAACCTCCTTAACGATCAGGGAAATGCAAATCAAAACAACTTTGAGATACCATCTTATACCTGTCAGAATGGCTAAAATATAAAACACCAATGATAGCCTATGCTGGAGAGGGTGTGGAGTAAGGGGAACACTCATCCATTGTTGGTGGAAATGCAAACTTGTGCAACCACTTTAAAAATCAGTGTCCCAGCTTCTCAGGAAACTGGGAGTCAACCTACCTCAGGATCCCGCAATTCCACTCTTGGGAATATACCCAAGAGATGCCCAATCATACTACAAAAGCATTTGTTCAACTATGTTTATAACAGCACTATTTGTAATAGCCAGAACCTGGAAACAACCTAGGTGCCCCTCAACAGAAGAATGGATAAAGAAGGTGTGGCACATAAACATTTTAGACTTCTACTCAGCCATAAAAAAAACAATGGCATCTTGAATTTTGCATGCAAATGGATGGAAATAGAAAACACTTTACTGAGTGAGATAACCCAGACCCAAAAAAGAGGAATATGGTATTTACTCACTTGTAAAGCCATAAACAAATGACATTGAGCCTATAGATAAGCTAAATAAAAAGGTGAACCCAAAGAAAAACATATAGTTATCCTCCTGAATATTGGAAGTAGACAAGATCACAGGGAAAAGTTGGGAGCATTATAGTGAGGGTGGGTTTGGGGGAAGGGGAGATTGGAGAGAGAAGGGAGAAGGGGAGGATTGGGGAGAGCTTGGGGAAATGGGATGGTTGGGATGGAGTGGATATGGGAGCAACGAAGAAGATATCTTAACTAAAGGAGCCATTTTAGGGTTGGCAAGAGACTTGGCTCTAGAGCAGTTCCCAGGTGTCCAAGGGAATTTCCCCAGCTAGGTCCTTGAGCAGCAGAGGAGAGGGTGCCTGAACTGGCCTTATCCCATAGCCGCACTGATGAATATCTTGCATATCACCATAGAACCTTCATCTGGCGTTGGATGGAGATAGAGACAGAGACCCACATTGGAGCACTGAACTGAGCTCCCAAGGCCCAGATGAAAAGCAGAAGGAGGGAAAACATGAGCAGAGAAGTCAGGACTGTGAAGGGTGCACCCACCCACAGAGATGGTGGGGATGATCTAATGGGAGCTCACCAAGGCCAGCTGGACTGGGACTGAATGAGCATGTGATCAAACCAGACTCTCTGAATGTGACTGACAATGAGGGCTAACTGAGAAGACAATGATAATGGCACTGGGTTTTGATCCTACTGCATGTACTGGCTTTTGGGGAGCCTAGTCTGTTTGGATACACACCTTCCTAGACATGGATGGAGGTGGGAGGGCCTTGGACTTCCCACAGGACTGGAGAGCGAGGGGGGGGAGAGGGGAGGGGGAAGAAAATGGGAGGATGGGAGGAGGTGGAAATTTTTAATAAATAAATTTTAAAAAACGAATTCCTACAGATAATATCAAAATATAATGAAATAAAATACAATTTGATTAAAAGAAAAACTACCTCATCAAAGTTGGATGGAAAAACCAAGAGAAGGAAAAGAACCAAAAAAGAAGGCACAAGAATCAGAGACCCACTCATTGAACACTCATAAATCCCAAAAAGATAGTAAACTGGAATCCACAATATACACACAGACTTTGATTTATTCATTTTTTTTAATTTGTGAGACCTGCTTGTACATACATGCCAAAGAGGGCAGCAGATCTCCTGGAACTGGAAGATTGGATACTTGTGAACCACCACTTAGAGCCTGTTAGTTTAATCTGAGTCCTCCTATAAGGACAAATAGCCCTCTTTACTCCCCAGGGCCCCTCCAAAACAAGCCTGTTTTATAGTAATGCTGAAGTAATTTTTTTTCACTTGCAATGTCACATCTCTATTTTTTTCCTCCCTGTGGTTAGAAAAACCTACATTGTAAGAAGACATGTGGGACATTGTCAAAATTATTGTGATGTGAGGGAACCGTCCACCAAAGAAAAAAGACAGGAAGGAAAGCACAGAGTCAAACAGCTCTACAGTTAACCATGCGATTTCAGTTTTAGATGACAAAAGACATCACTCACTGTCTCTTACTCTTCATCAAAAGTCATGAGGAATGCAGTTTCTGCTCTAATATTAAGATGGGAAAACTCTTTCCCTGCCTCGATAGTATTTGCTTTCTGTACATTTGCACCTTGATTTTCCAGATCCTTGTCCACTTTCATTAGTCTGGTTTATCCAAATTAACATTTAGCCTTTTGCCTCCATTTTCCTTTGTTTCTTCTTACATAGATATTTTGAGCCTCTCTCAACAGTATTTTCAGATTCTTGCCCCTTTGTCACTCAATGCTTTGAAATGTTTTTTGTATGTCTGGTCATTGTTAGTTGCAAAGAGTGATTTAAGCATCCCTTTACTAATGTCTAATCCCAAGTACTTTTTTATATGATCCCTTAGCCTTTGTAGGAACATTGTAAACCCTTTTTCTTCTTCTTAATTAGGCCTTCCCAGATTCAGATTCCTGTCTGCATTTTGATGAAGCCAAGTCTCTGACCATCATGCTGTCATTTCCCTCCAGGTAGAATTTTAACTATTGTGGGAGGAATCTGGTCAGTGTTACCTGGATCTTCCATAAAAATGAAATAAGCACTTTATTCATTACTTCCTGTGTTGTTAGTTTTATGTCAACCTGACACAAGCTAGAGTCATTTGGGAAGAGGGAATATCAATTAAGGAAAATGTCCACACTATGTTGGCATGTAGGAATGCCAGTCGGGTAATTGTTTGAATGATGATTGATGTGGGAGGACACAGCTCCCAGCTATGGGTGGTGCCGACATTGGGCTGGTGGTTCTGAGTTGTACAAGAAAGAAGACTGAACAAGTGAGGAAGAGACAGTCAGTATGTAGCATTCCTTCATGGTCCCTGCTTCACTCTCTGCCTCCAGGTTCCTAGCTTGAGTTCCTCTTCTGATGCCTCTAATTGAGGCATGACAAGTTGTAAAATGCATGCCTACATGAAGAATTTGGGGAACTCTCACAATAATTACTTAACAGCACACATGAAACCTCTGGAATAAAAGACATAAACTCACCCAGGAAGAGTAGATGGCAGCAAATAATCCAACTTGGAGCTGGAGTCAATAAAATATAAACAAAGAGTTGGTTATTTGGGAGTATCAACAATATACACAAACCCTTATTCAAAATACCCAAAAGGCAGAGAGAGAATACCTAAATTGACAAAATCAAAAATGAAAAGGAAGACATAACAGCAGACACTGAGAAAATCATTAGGTCATACTTCAAAAATCTGTACTCTACAAAACTGGAAAATGTAGAAGGAATGAACAGTTTTCTAGATAGGCACCACACACCAAAATTAAGACCAGATAAACCACTTGAATAGCCCTATAACCACTAAGAAAATAGAAACAGTCAATAAAAGTCTTCCAACAAAAAAAGGCTACAACCAGATGTTTTCAGTACAAAATAATTCTACTAGAATTTCAAAGAATAACTAATATCAACCATCCTCAAATTGTTCCAAACAATAGAATCAGAAGAAACAATGCCGAATTCCTTTTATGGGGCTACAGTTACCCTGATACACAGATCACACAAACACAAAACTAAGAAAGAGAATTACAGGGCCAATCCCCCTCATAAACATTGATGCAAAATTACTCAATTACATACTGGCAAACTAAACCCAAGAACATATCAAAAAATCATACACCATGATCAAGTAGGTTTCATCCCAGAGATGCAGGGATAGTTTAAGATATAAAAATCTGTCAAGGTAATATACCATATAAGCAAACTGAAAGAAAAATACCACATGATCATCTCATTAGATATTGAAAAACCCTTTGACAAAATCCAACACAGCTTCATGATAAAGGTCTTGAAGAGATCAGAGATACAAGGAACATATATAAACATAATAAAAGCAATATAGTGCAAGCTGACAGCCAACATCAAATTAAATGGAGAGAATCTCAAAGTGATTCCACTAAAATCAGAAGCACGACAAGGCTCTCCACTATCTCCATATATAGTCCACATAGTTCTTCAAGTTCTTGCTAGAACAATAAGACAACAAAAGGAGATCAATCAGATTCAAATTGGAAAGGAAGAAGTCAAACTTTCGCTATTTGCAGATTATATAATAGTATACATAAATGAACCCAAAAACTCTACCAAGGAATTCCTATAGCTGATAAATATCTTCAGTAATATGGCAGGTTACAAGATCAACTCAAAAAAAATCAGTAGCCTTCCTATATACAAATGATGAACAGGCTGAGAAAGAAAACATCACTCTTTACAATAGACACAGATAATATAAAATATTTTGGTGTAACTCTAACCAAACAAGTGAAAGACCTGAATGACAAGAACTTTAAGTGTTTCAAGGGAGAAATTGAAAAATATATCAGAAAAGGAAAATATCTCCCATTGTAGTGGAATTTCTATTATATTTTAATAAATAAAGAAAGCCCTGAAGATCTGAGAGTAGAACAGTCCCACTGGTCAGCCTTACAGACCAGGTTATGATAACACACACCTTTCATCCCGTAGTAACCACAATAGTGGATACACCTTTAATCCAGTAACCACAATGGCATACACCTTTAAATCCAGTGGTGCATGCCTTTAATCCCAGCCCCAGAAGAATATAAAATGGTGGAAGATAGCTTTCAGACGCTATAGTTTCATTCTGAGATTACTGAGAGCAGGATCACCATTTCAGACTGAGTGTCAAGATTAGAGCCAGTAGCCAGCTATTTTTGCTTTTAGGATTCTGACCCTGAGTTTTTTTATTAGTGCTATACTTGGTGCCCAACTTTTGGGGGCACATATTTATGAAAAAGCCCATTTGCCTGAGGCTTTCTAGCCACCATCCCAAGACAGAGCTGGAATTAGGAATTCCATCTTGAGAAATTGGAACAAACCTATTGACCTTGGTTCAGGAGAAAAACTAGCTCTCCCAGCTTCCATCTGCCACAGTTTAGCTTCCATGTGTAAAGATGGAAAGTACACTCTGCTTTTTATGATACTACATATTATTGTGATGTCTTTGAATTATTTGCTGGGAGAAAGAAGCAACAGCTGCTAAAAAAGACTTTTTTTGATTATAAATGTTGCTGGATTAATCTAATTTACATATGGTTTGGAATGTCTTGGCTTCCCAAAATTAAGTCAAAAGATATGTTATTTTGGAGATGAGGTTTTGCTTTTTCTTTCCGAGGGAAGTGAGAGCTGTCGGATTCATTCTGGGTTACTGAAACATAAGGGGGTTTTGATTGAGGGAGCCATTATGGTTATGCGAGAAAATTGGCTCTAGAAAATGCCCAAGAACCCACAGATGAACCCAACTGAGATCCTAAGCAATAAAGGAGAGGGTGTCTGAACTGACGCTTACCCTGTATTCAGACTGAAACAGTTTGCTTGAGCTAATGGTAGCTCACCAACTCCAACTGGACTGGGAGTGAACAAGCATGGAAACAACCAAGCCCCTCTGAAGGGAGTTGACAGGCGGGGCCACTGATAGTGACACTGGGATGTGTCTCTACTGCATATACCAGCTTCATGGGATCCTATTCTCTTTGGATGTAAATCTTGCTCAACCTAGATGTAGTAGGGAGGGCCTTGGACTTTCTGCAAGGTGGGGTGCATGGCACTCCCTTAGGGTTGGAGGGGGGGGGGAGGGTTTGTGGAAGGAGAGGAAGGGGACTAGGAAGAGGGGAGGGAGTGGGAATTTGGATGATATTTTTTAAGTAATAATAAGAAAGAAAGAAAGAAAGAAAGAAAGAAAGAAAGAAAGAAAGAAAGAAAGAAAGAAAGAAAAGATTTGATCAAGGAAGATCTCCTGAAAAATCTCCAATGGGAACAGATGACCCCAGACGTTCCAATGTTTCAGAGCACATCTGTTGCAGTTTCCTCTGAGTTCTAGATCAAGAACAGCTTTCAAGACTGCCAGATGAGATGACCCAGCATCATAGACTTGACTATAACCCTAAATTTTCTTTGGGTCCACACTAAGATTATCAGTACCCTCAATCAGCAGAAAGTAGCCCAAAAAACTATGCCTACATTCCCCCCCAAAAAATGGATTATGGATGTATATTTTTGTTTAATGTGTTTTGTTACAGGTTATTATGGATAATGGTCAGGAAAAAGCTAAACAAGGGAAATTAGATTCAAGGTTCTTGTTTTAAAAAGTGGGGGATGCAACACTCGGAGGCAGAGGCAAGCGAATCTCTTTGAGTTCACGGTCAGCCTGGTCTACAAAGGGAGTTCCACAACAGGCTCCATACTTACTGAGAAACCCTGTCTTGAAAAAATAAGAAAATAAGGAAGGAAGGAAGGAAGGAAGGAAGAAGGAAGGAAGGAAGGAAGGAAGGAAGGAAGGAAGGAAGGAAGGAAGGGAGAAAGGAAAGGAAAAGAAAAAGGGGGATATAGATATGATAAGATAAAAAGGTAGAATATTGAATTTACTTTTTAAAAGTAACTATTAGTTTTAAATATTTTACATTGATTTTACTTTTGTATATTGTATGCAAATTTTGTATATAAATACAAATTTGAGGTTTATTTTGTTAAAAAATATACATACATTTCTAATCTTGTTCAAGGTATTGTATTTTTTTTTTTAACTGTCAGGACTTTTATTAAACTCCACTCAATTCTATACCAATTCTTTTTTTTTAGCATTTTTTTTATTGGAAAGAAAAAAAAAAAGAAATTTCTGCCTCCTCCCCGCCTCCCATTTCCCTCCCACTCCTCCCTCTCCTCCTCTCCTCCTCCCACTCCTCCCCCTCCCTCTCCAGCCTAAAGAGCAGTCAGGGTTCCCTGTGGAAAGTCCAAAGTCCTCCCCCCTCAATCCTGGTCTAGAAAGGTGAACATCCAAACTGGGTAGGCTCCCACAAATCCAGAACATGAAGTAGGATCAAAACCCGGTGCCATGGTCCTTGGCTTCTCAGCAGCCCTCACTGTCTGCCAAATTCAGAGAGTCCGGTTTTATCCCATGCTTTTTCAGTCAGAGTCCAGCTGGTCTTGGTGAGCTCCCAAAGAATCAGCCCCACTGTCTCCACCGGGTGGAGCACCCCTTGTGGTCCTGACTTCTTTGCTCATATTCTCCCATCCTCCTTCTGCTCCTCATTGGGACTTTGGGAGCTCAGTCCAGTGCTCCAGTGTGGGTCTCTGTCTCTATCTCCATCCATCGCCAGATGAAGTTTCTATGGTGATATGCAAGATATTCATCAGTATGGCTATGGGGATAGAGTCATTTCAGGTTCCCTATCCACAGCTGCCCCAGGAACTAACTGGGGACATCGCCTGGGCACCTGGGAGCCCCTCTAGGTCCAAGTCTCTAGCCAACCCTAAGATGGCTCCCTTAATTAAGATGTGTGCTTCTCTCTGCTCCCCTAACCAACCTTCCTTTACTCCCAATCATCCCGTTTCCCCAAGTTCCCCCCACCCTCCCCTTCTCACATTTCTCTCTCCCTTCTCCCCTTACCTCCCCTCCCACCACACCCCAAGATCCCAGTTTTTTGCCGGCAATCTAGTCTACTTCCCATAACCAGGAGGATAGCAATATATGTTTTTCTTTGGGTTCACCTTCCTACCTTTAGTTTGTTTAGGATATCAAATTATAGACTCACTGACCTTTATTTATTTCAAGAAACCAATTATGAGTGAGTACATCCCCATGTTCATCCTTTTGGGTCTGGGTTACCCTCACTCAGGATAGTGTTTTCTATTTCCATCCATTTGCATGCAAAATTCGCGAAGTCATTGTTTTTTACCGCTGAGTAGTATTCTAATGCTGCTATAATTCCACACTTTTCTTCATCCATTCTCTTCCATTGAAGGGCATCTAGGTTGTTTCCAGGTTCTGGCTATTACAAATAATGCTGCTATGAACATAGTTGAACAAATATCCTTGTCATATGATCGGGCATCTCGTGGGTATATTCCCAAGAGTGGCATTGCTGGGTCCATGGGTAGAAGTTGGATCCCAAATTTCCTGAGAAACTCGCGCACACTGCTTTCCAAAGTGGTTGCACAAGTTTGCATTCCCACACAGCAATGGATGAGGGTACCCTTTCTCCACAGCCTCTCCAGCAAAGGCTATCATTGGTGTTATTGATTTTAGCCATTCTGACAGGTGTAAGATGATATCTCAAGTGTTGTTCTAATTTGCATTTCCCTGATCGCTAAGGAGGCTGAGCATGACCTTAAGTGCCTTTTGGCCATTTGAACTTTTTCTGTTTGAGAATTCTCTCTTCAGCTCAGTGCCCCCATTTTTTTAATTGTGTGTAATTAGCATTTTAAAGTCTAGTTTCTTGAGTTCTTTATATATTTTGGAGATCAGTCCCTTTGTCTGTTGCGGGTTTAGTGAAGATCTTCTCCCAGTCAGTGGGTTCCCTTTTTGTCTCTTAGTGACAGTGTCTTTTTTGCTTTACAGAAGCTTCTCAGTTTCAGTAGGTCCCATTTATTCAATGTTGCCCTTAATGACTGTGCTGCTGGGGTTATACCACCTAGGAAGCGATTGCCTGTGCCCATCTGTTGTAGGGTATCTTCCACTTTCTCTTCTATCAGGTTCAGTGTGTTCAGATTGATATTGAGGTCTTTGATCCATTTGGACTTGAGTTTTGTGCATGGTGATAGGTATGGGTCTATTTTCATTCTTCTACTGGTTGACATCCAGTCGTGCCAGCACCATTTGTTGAAGATGCTTTCTTTCTTCCGTTGCATACTTTTAGCACCTTTATTGAAAATGAGGTGTTCATAGGTTTGTGGGTTAAGATCCGGGTCTTCTACATGATTACATTGGTTAACTTCTCTATTTTTATGCCAATACCACATTGTTTTCATTACTGTAGCTCTGTAATAGAGTTTAAAGTCAGGGATGGTAATGCCTCCAGAAGTTCCTTTATTGTATAAGATTGTTTTGGCTATCCAGGGTTTTTTGTTATTCCATATAAAGTTGATTATTGTCCTTTCAAGATCAGTGAAGAATTTTAATGGGATCTTGATGGGGATTGCATTGAATCTATAAATTGCCTTTTTGGTAGGATTGCCATTTTTACTATGTTGATCCTCAATCCATGGAGCAAGAGATCCTTGCAATTTCTGTATCCTCTTCAATTTCTTTCTTCAATGCCTTAAAGTTCTTGTCAAATAGATCCTTCACTTCTTTGGTTAGAGTTACCCCCGAGATAGATTATGCTGTTTGTGGCTATCGTGAAAGGTGATGCTTCTCTGAATTCCCTCTCTGCTTCCACTATCCTTTGTGTACAGGAGGGCAACTGATTTTTGGAGTTGATCTTGTATCCGGCCACATTACTAAAGGTGTTTTATCAGCTTTGGGAGTTCTTTGGTGGAGGTGTTTGGGGTCCGCTTATGTACACTATCATATCATCTGCAAATAACGAAAGTTTAACTTCTTCCTTTCCAATTCAATCCCCTTGATCCCCTTATGTTGTCTTATTGCTAAAATTTCAAGCACACTATATTGAAGAGGTATGGAGAGAGTGACGCCTTGTCGTGTTCCTGATTTAAGTGGGATGGCTTTGAGTTTCTCTCCATTTAGTTTGATGTTAGCTGTCGGTTTGCTGTAAATAGCTTTTATTATATTTAGGTATGACCCTTGTATCCCTAATCTCTCCAAGACTTTTATCATAAAGGGGATGTTGAATTTTGTCAAAAGCTTTTTCAGCATCTAATGAAATGATCATATGGTTTTTTTCTTTCAGTTTATTTATATGATGGATTACGTTGATAGATTTTCGTATGTTGAACCAGCCTTGCATCTCTGGGATGAAGCCTACTTGATCATAATGGAGAATTTTTCTAATGTGTTCTTGGATACAGTTTGCCAAGTATTTTGTTCAGCATTTTTGCGTTGATGTTCATGAATGAGATTGGCCTGCCAAATTCTCTTAGTTGAGTCTTTGTGTGGTTTTGGTATCAGAGTGACGGTAGCTTCATAAAAGGAATTTGGCAATAACTCTTCTCTTTCTATATTGTGAAATACCTTAAGGATTACAGGTATTAGGTCTTCTTGGAAATTCTGGTAGAATTCCGCGATTGGAAACCATCTGGTCCTGGGCTTCTTTTTTGGTAGGGATAGTTTTGCTAACAGCTTCTAATTCTTCGGCGACTGACAGGTCTATTTCGATTGTTCACCTGGTCCTGATTTAACTTTGGTATATAGGTATTTATCTTAAAAAGTGCCCATTTCTTTCATTTCCAGTTTTGTGGCATACAGGCTTTAGTAGTAAGATCTAATGATTCTCTGAATTTCACTCTATGTCTGTGGTTATGTCCCCCTTTTCATTTCTGATCTTATTAATTTGCAAATTCTCTCTTAGGCAGTTTGATTAGTTTGGATAGGGGTTTATCAATTTTATTGATTTTTTTCCAGGAACCAGCTTTTTGTTTCTATTGATTCTTTGGATTGTTTTCTGTGTTCTATTTTGTTGATTTCTGCCCTCAGATTGACTATTTCCAAGTCTTCTACTCCTCCCTAGGTGAGTCTGCTTCTTTTTTTCTAGAGCTTTCGTGTGGGCTGTTAAGTCTCCAATGTGCGTTTCTCTGTTTTCTTTAAGTGGACATTAAGGGCTATGAACTTTCCCCTTAGGACTGCTTTCAAAGTGTCCCATAAGTTTGAGTATGTTGATTCTTTATTTTCATTGAATTCACGGAAGACTTTAATTTCTTTTCTTTCGTATTTCTTCTCTTTGATCCAGGTGTGGGTCAATAGTTGACTATTCAGTTTCCATGAGTTTGTAGGCTTTCTGATGGTGCATTGTTGTTGAATTCTAACTTTAGTCCGTGGTGATCTGATAAGACACAGATGGTTATGTGGTGATATTTTTTTTGTAACTGTGGAAGTTTGCTTTTTACCGAGGATGTGGTTAATTTTCGAGAAGGTTCCATGAGCTGCTGAGAAGAAGGTATATTCCTTTCCTATTTGGGTGGAATGTTCCTATAGATGTCTGTTAAGTCCATTTGATTCCAATACCTCCATTCATTTCTCTTATTTCTCTGTTTAGGTTTCTGTCTGATTGACCTGTCCTTCGGTTGAAAGAGGAGTATTGAGATCTCCTACTATTAGTGTGTGCGGTTTGATGGCAGCCTTGATTTTAGTAATGTTTCTTTGATACATTGTGGGTGCTTTTATATTAGCGGCATAGATGATTCAGGATTGAGACCTCATCCTGATCCAATTGTTCCCATTATGAGTAAGCAATATCCCCTCATCCATCTGGGCAGTACAGTTGGCACACGCCTTTAATCCCAGCTACTCGGGAGGCAGAGGCAGGCGGATCTCTGTGAGTTCGAGACCAGCCTGGTCTCATGGTGAAGCTAGATTCAGGACAGAGTTCCAAAGCCACAGAAGAAACCCTGTCTCGAAAAAACCAAAAACAAAAAAATATCCCTGTCCATCTCTTCTGGTTGATTTGGTTTGAAGTCAACTTTGTTAGAAATTAGTATGGCCACACCTGCTTGTTTCTTGTGGTCCATTTGCTTGATAAACCTTTCCCCATCCCTTTACCTTAGGTGCCTGTCTTTGTGGTGGAGGTGTGTTTCTTTGTAAACAGCAGAATGTTGGATCCCGTTTGTGTATTCAACTTTTAGCCTGTGCCTTTTTATAGGTGAGTTGAGTCCATTGACATTAACAGATATTAATGACCAGTGGTTGCTAACTCCTGTCACTTTTTTAGTCATAGAGTTTGCAAAGTTTGCTTTCTTTAGCGCTGGTAAAGGGTGTCTAGAAGTTTGAGTTATTGTGGTCATTGCAAGAACTTCTTGGTTTGTGATTTTCCTTCTATTACTTTCTGTAAGGCTGGATTTAGGCTACGATGCTTTAAATTTGTTTTTATCCTTGAAAATTTTGTTTTCTCCATTTATAGTAATTTAAGTCATTGGTGCAGTAGTCTGGTCTTGCATCCATGTTCTCTTAGCTTCTGCAGTATATCTATCCAGGACCTTCTGGCTTTCATGGTTTCTATAGAGTAGTCAGTGTAAGTCTGATAGGTTTACCTTTATAAGTAATCTTTGACCTTTTTCCTTTGTAGCTCTTTAATATTCTTTCTTTATTCTGTATGGTTTGTGTTCTGATTATTATATGGCGAGGAGATTTTTTTTTTTGGTCCAGTCTATTCGGTGTTCTGTATGTTTCTTGAACCTTCAAAGAAATATCTTTCTTTAGGCTGGGAAAGTTTTCTTCATAATTTAATAAATATATTTTCTGAACCATTGAGTCACTTCTTCTCCTTCTTCTATCCCAATTATTCTTAGGTTTGGTCTTTTTATTGTGTCCCCATATTTCCTGAATGTTTTGTGATGAGAACTTGTTGGCTTTGCTGCTTTCATTCAGTGGCTAATTTCTTTTCTATGGTATCTTCAGTGTCTGACATTCTTTCTTTCTAACTCTTGTAATCTGTTAATAGTAATGGTTTCTGCAGTTCCTGTCTGCTTACCCAGATTTTCCATCTCCAACCTTCCTCGGTCTAGTTTTCAACATTTCATTTCATTCTTCAGGTCTTGAACCATTTCCCTACCTGTTTGATTGCATTTTTTTGCTTTCCTTTGGTTTTCTTGGGTATCTTGAGCGATTTATCTACTTCTCTACCTTTTTGTTTGTAATCTCTAATTGTTTATGGTAAGCTACCCTGTTTAAGGTCTTCTATTATTTTCAAATAATTCACTTTGAGTTCGATTTCTTCTACTTCCTTCTGGAGTATGGTGTATAATTCTTCTATTTCGGATCCTGGGTTCTGGTGAAGTCATGTTGCTCTTCAGGTTGTTGGAGGAATTTTTGCATTGGCGCCTTCCCATCTCCTCTTTCAAATGAAGCCAAGAGGAGGCTCGGTGTCTTGGTTCAGTCTTTGCTGTGACTGAGTTCTGGGTGTATCTTCAGTGTAGAAGTAGGGACCGTCTCCATGAAGCTTGAACCCTCAGCACCCAAACATGGACAACCATCCAGATGGAACTCCTGTGCACCACCCCCCAGTGATGTCTCCTGGTACTCCGATCTGATCTCCTGCTGCTTGGGTATTTCAGGCCAACAAAGGTCCCACTGCTTGGTGCAGGCAGGCCAATGGCTGCTGGAGCTAATACTTCCGGATGCCCTCCCAATTCGGACCCTGTCCCAGCGCCCAAACAGGCTGAGCTGGGACGCTGTTGTGGTTCAAAGAGGGGAGGGGGGTCAGAGGAAGTAGGGGAGGGGCTGTGGATGGCAAGCTGTGGGATAGAACAGAGAGGAGGCATCGTAGCAGTATAGCCCTGCAGGCCGACTAGGATGCAGGAGTGGGTGAGGACTGTCTGGCTCCCCTGTCCCTGGCTGCCGCCGTCAGAAACTCACTCACCCCAGCTATGTCTCTCCTGGCACCCGGATCTGGTCTCTCTGCTGCTTGGGTGTCTCGCCCCATTAATTGTTAATGTAAGTGTAG